>CAKNYM010048415.1:0-50999 GCA_932195095.1 Andricus curvator | reverse complement strand
GCCTGCGAGAAAATTGAGTGGCTCATCTTACCCCCTATGCTCATCTCGCCCCACCCTACCCTATATCACTGCGGTAGCCCCACGGACTAAAAGCATTTTGTCATTCATCTAATCTAAGCGAGTAGAATCAAAGATGTAGAATATAGTGTATAGTCAAAATATCTTTGGTATAGTACATACAATAAGATCGGCCGAAATATAACGCGCATATCATTTTACGACGTGTTCGGAGATAGTCAGTCATAGCAACCAAAGATATAATATCTTCAATAACAACTTACATTGAAAGTAATAGTAAAAATAAATGGATCGAAATAATTATCGGCGATCGATAAAATGAGAAATCTACTTTTTTAATTCTGTTAGTTTTAATTTTAAAACATAGAGGTCACCCTATGACTCACTATTCCTAACAGAAATTCTTTCTCCATGAAATTACGAGTTTTCATCTATAGGAGATTGGATAATAACTTCTGTCTGCAGTTTTCACAATTTCAACTTGCTTTAAAATGTTTCATCTTCAAATTTGTTTAAGAGTATTCATTTTTAATGGTCTGCACTTGGAACGTGTACCTTATTTATTCATAAATAATTTATTTAAGTGCTATAATTGCTTTAATTATTATTCAATAATGGGTACATTTTCAAATATCGTATATTTAAAGAGAAAAGGGTGAAGGTTTTTGAGGATATGGGGGAAAAGGGGAATTTCAAGAAAAAGGGGAAACTAAGAAAAACAGGGGAAGACTGTTCACCCTGATATCAATTTCTCGGAACCGAATATTTTGTTTTTGCTTTAAACAGTTTTTATTCTAATTCAGCATCCCCATATCTCATGAGAAAAATTTTATTTGTGCAAAAAATTTAAATTTAAATCACAATTCAACGTTTGTCGCATCTTAAAATAGTGATTTCGATTTTTCTTTTGATATATTATTACGAATTTCAAACTATTTTTCATTTATATATCAGTTATGTAAATGAATGTTGCGTTTTAAATAAAGTGAGATGATAATAAAATAAAAATTCCAAAACTTTCATTCAAAAACATTTTTTCAAGCCTTAATTTTCAATAATACAAAATATGTACTTTTTAAAAATTGCATTTTAATTCATTTTATAATAATATACATATAAATTATTAATAATATATATATACTGTGTAAGTTAATACTTCTAAGCAAAATATTCTTCCCAAGCTCGTTACAAAATATTAGAAATCATCAGTAAGAGATTAATTAAGCAAATTTTAAGTAAACATTTATTATAATTTCTTAGCTGGCCACGTTTTTCTTAGAGAAACCGCTTGACCGAGAGTTTGTCAGAAAAATCTAAGCGGTTCCGTAGCTCACTTGTCTAACACGTGCGCTAGATTTAGGTTTTAGGACAGGTTTTAGGTAGTTAGGTAGGGTTCGATTCCCCAGCGGGGGCGATTGTTCGAAGCGTTCAAGCGTTCGATCAAATGTGTAAGTCTCTGTGAATTCAATTGTGTAAGAATAATCGTAAATTAAGTTCAGTAATCATATATAAAATAATTTTTTCCTTTTCAAATCGATCGATATATTACATTATTTTTGTTGTCGAAAGTTTCGAGCCAATCTATTTATAAATCGTGTATACAATGTGTGCAGTGCATATATACATATACATATATGCGTTACAAGGCGAAATCGGCAAAGTTACTCTTCACAGAATCAAGGCGTACTACACGAAATAGTAACTCTTATTCTCCTGAGTGTGGACGGTTACCAAGTGGTGCAGTGCACCCTACTATTTGAAATCGTTCATCCTACTCTTTTAAGAAGTCAGTTCAAATAACCTGAAACCGAAATAGTAATTTTAACAAAATTCACCGACGAAAAGCTGCGGTTCAATTTAAAATAGTTAGAGCTGCTGGTTTGCAGAGTTTTTTTAACGATCCACTTTTTTCCGTGTAGGCATAACCTAACAATAAAATCTTTTACATGTAAGAAGTGTATGTTCTTATTTGTACTTTCTTCCTAAAATTGCCTTCTAAATAGGGTTCTTCTGATAATGAACATATGTGACCGAATGACACCCAATTGTTGTAAGATCTTTTTCGGTCTTCTAAATTAATTATTTGGATCAGATAATAGTATATCACATCACAAACAGGTTTAGGCACCTCTTTACCGCGGGGAGGTCCATGTCCGCAGGTCCTCGCGAAAATTGAATTTCATGTGAAGGCATGTGCAACCCTACGAGTGATGTAAGATATTTTATACGAAACCACCATGTTATGAGACTGTAGAGCCTCCAGGAAAGTAAGCGTTAGATAGCCCTTCACCGAAATGGTGCGAGAACGTCCTATGTAGTGAATGTTTTTTGATAATGATGATGATCACTGTCCGAACGTTCTTCTGTTTTGTTTTCTCCATCTGTCAAATTTCTCGAAGGCCAACTCATATTTATCCTTAGATTTTTCGAGTACTAAATTTTGCTTTGCTTCTTTCACTTCTTCATTGATGTTGAGGGTTGGCATTTTGGTTGTTTTTTCCATGATTTGGAGTGTACGAAGATTTACATTTATAACACTTTGCAACGTTATTGCAGATGATTGAGGGTTTCACGGATTCTATTGTTGTAGATGAAAACATACGATTGATGTGGGAGTCAGATGTTTGGGTTGTGATTGGTAATCTCGTATGGCGCGAAATTTTCAAAGTGGTTCGGTGCGAGGTAAAGTTTGATATAATTATATATATATATATATATATGTGTGTGTGTGTGTGTGTGTGTGTGTGTGTGTGTCTACGGTAAATCAATGAAATACATTGTCCGTTATTCAGGGGCCATTTGTGGAACTGATTAACTAACTGAGCGGTGGCGTTTGGAAATAATTAAATGCCGCTACCTGGACGGTATGGTAAAGGGCTATCTAAATGTTCACTTTTCTGGGGGCGTGATAGGCTCATAACATTGTGATTTCGAATAAAAACTCTATAAATGTAATTACCTTCTAGCATCTTGAAGTATGTTCAATAATGTTCAATTAGTAACCAATTTAAATGCGAAAGCTAAACTCTTGAGCCATAAGATTAATTAAAAACTGTTTTGTTACCGGATGAAGTAAAAACTCGGCAATTATGAAAAGTGATTATAACTCTGATACTACCTGCCTGATATAACCTGATAATACCCTGCAATTAGAAGGTGATTCCTCCAGTTAAAAACATATAATATTCCAGGGACACCATATTTTCAAATTTTTCATTTTCACCCATACATCAATTTAGGTAGTGTCTATACGTCCGAGCACAAGCAACTCCCCCTTTCCCTTGTCAGGTCAGTACGTTTAGAATCGACCGTGTAGAAAATACCAGATAAACGTACGAATTGTCCGGACGTTTCGACTCGGCCATTAATTGATGTATCACACAAGTTTTTCTTCATATTAAACACTTTTTCCTTTGAAACAAATATCTATTCTAACATGATAATATAATATTCGATTGACACAGCATTCATCCTTCGCTTCTTTTACCACAGATGCCGTATATTTTATAGTATATGCTTTTCACCACATTCGAATGTGCAATTAGTTGTATCTAACGTAGATACTATCAAATCTAAAGTATCTATGTTTGACGGAAATAATTTTCTCTACAAATTGGAAAGATGCTTTATGGATTCAAAAATATGTTTATCACTTCAACTAAATATTTTCTTCCAAATACAATGAAGTTTATTTTTCTCAACTTGATATGCTTTACCTTCATAGTATCAACAACATTTAGATCGAGGATTCGATTCATAGTTCTGTGTTTTTGATTGAAAGATAAGAATTATTTTTCTCAAATCAGAATGTTTACAATAGATGCATTAAAGTGCCCATATTCCGTGTCTGTAAAGTGTGCTTAGAGTGCCAGATTCATATACTCTGAGATTAGCGTGCATTTTTTGAGAAGATATCGCGTGTTACAAACTTCACACTCGTGGAAAAGTCAACTTCTCGCACTTGTTGCACAATATCTATTTCTCCATGAAAGAAAAATGATAGCATGTTTTATTAAGTAAAAATGAGGACATTTGCGATTTGATATATTTAATTTTTTACAGAAAAGTGTGGATTTAAATTAATCCAAAAAACATATTTTATGCACACTTTCAAACAATTCTAAATTGAACGGAACGATTAATTTTTAATTCCTAATTTGATATTACTCTCCATTAGCAAACATCGAACAGAAAATATCAAAGGATTTCAAATTATTTCTTACATTTTTGGGATGCCAACCCACACATATTTTCCCCTGGGCCAAAACTATTTAGATAATTTTAACATTTTGACTTCACCCTAGTGTATATACTGACATGAAGTCTAACAATTTTTTCTTCTTTCCAGGTGCATCAAGATTCATTGCAGCAGGTTCAAAAAATGGAGCGAGGTATTGACAAAACTTTCGGAAATATTGAGGATCAAGCAGATCAAGATGAATGTGTAACCTTTTCGGGAATATTTATGTTCATAGGGTTGATATCATTGCTTTTTTTTTATATTTCGTACTCTTTTATTTGTCATCGTTGACAAAGAATTTAAGCGCTCTTAATTTTAGATATTTGTTTCCTTGAAATTACATAGAAAGAATACTTTCTAATTTCATTTGAATGAAAACAATAAACAGTACAATTGGAAGTAATAGTCGCTTGGAGAAATTTTCAGAAAAAATGTAGTGAGCTCTATGTGTTCAAATACATTGACCTTGAGCGTCAATGGGTGTTCAGTACAATTTAACTCAATATTTGTTTTAAAATATTTGGATCTTTATGTTATATGAGTAGTGAAAATGCTCCTATCAAACTTTATTTCCAAAAATTACATTTTACATCAAAAGTGAACAAATAATTAAATAAAATTGAGAAAGAAATTTAAATTAAATTTATTATTTAGAGACCTATTTTTCATTCTAAATTTCAGCTATGGCAATATATTTAAATAATAATTCCTTCTCCTTCTTCTTAGTGCAAAATAATGTCTACGTTTTTATATATATTTTACTAAATGTAATGTACGCATGAATACTGCCACAAATATCATCCTAAGACTGCACTGTTTAATAAATGTGAATTTAATTGTAAATCTAATTGTCGTGAAAATCTTAGACTTATGTCATAAATATAATACAGCAACTTTTGATTACCACAAAGCGAACTGAGAGTTTTCGATGATGAATTTTTTGCCTCTTGGGTAATCAAAGAATAGCGAAATACTTGAAAATCTGTTCAAAAAATCTGAAATTAATATGGAGAGTTGTAAATAGAAAAACTGACTTTTAATGAGGATTCACGATATACATTTTTAAAACAATTTATTCTCAGAGAGATATGACTTCATAGAATTTTACTTTACTAATATTTAGATATCTTAAGAATAATTCTATTACTCCAAAAGGCTGAATATCTGCATTCTTTACAAATGTTCATACATATTAGACGACTGATAGTATTATAAGTATGTACAAATGAAACCTTATTGTTCAAGATTTTTAGGCCATAGAGAGTTTCTTAAACTTGTTATATCCACTTCGGTCGTTCATACAGGCATTTATATAAGAACATGATATGTAGGTGAACATTTTTATGATTAGTTTATAATTAGTTTATATTTTTGAATTGCAGGTTGAGCACCTACTAATAAAATGGACGTTTTATGGTGAATTGAGCGATCTGGAGTATTATTCCCCCTGAAACTTTGACAAAAAACCTGGTCGGGTAAAAATATTTGGTCTTGATCTTGTCCTGAGTAAAGACTAATCCAAGACAATTTCAGGTTATTCTGCATTACTTGATTTGGAGAGAATCTAAGAGATTTACAACTTGTAAACAAGTCTAAAGGGCTTTTGCGATATATTTAAAAATCATTTCTCCTCTTTCTTCTTAGTGAATAATAATGCTGAAAATTGAAAATTGCCAAAATGTCTCTGAGGGTCACAACTAATCCGCTTTAAATTTTACAAAATCTTTATGTTATTTATCTTCATGGTATTTATTTCTTATGTATTAATAAGTTTGTTAGTTAGTTTTAATGTAGGAGAGGGGGGGCGTGAGCCCCCCCTCCTAGCGCTCAAGCTATAAAGCCTATTGTGCCACACCCGTGTTTATTCTCCAGGTAGTACTCCGAATCCGGCCAATCTTCGCTAAGTGTTTTTGCATCTCGGTGGGTTTCGTTGTCACCAACGTTCTGAGAATATACCTCTCAGGTACCAGGCGTGTATATCGCACAGTAAATCACGTCCTACTCTTTAACAGAAAAAGTGATCGTCACCCACTCTGCCATTCGGCAGCCTCCCTAGCAGGCCGCAGAAGGACAATACGGCCAGGCTAGGCTGGACAGAGCGATCACCCTGAGGTCATCAGTTAGATACACAGATTGAAAGCACTGCCCTTGTGTGTTATTGAAGCTATGTGTGTGTCTGTGTTCATTACTCAAAATCGACCAGCGAACATCGAACGTGGTTCTCCCGTATGTGCCTCAAGCGCAAGAAGATCGTTGACTCATTTTCGAGTCTTCTCAAAATCGACTAGTGACCCCCAAGGCTAGTTCCCTTGACATGGGGCCTACACCTTGGTACGTAACCAGCCTCTTCTGAGGGTACCTACAGTTTAAGGTGGGTTCCAAACCACCAAAGCCCTGGTGGATGTACATAGACAAATTTTTATTCGTACGCCGGTACCAATAATCGAACGCCAATAATAAGTTTGTTTATCTGTAATAATTATGTTCTTTGGATGGCGAATCTAAAAATGTTGTCCATTTTTTTCTAACTCCAACAGTTCACTAGAAACTTGCTGAAAATGTCAGTTTTAATATTTTTCATGGAAAATTGCATATGTCCGTAGTTGTAAAGACCGACAGGTACAAAACTTTTAATTCAAAAGTCAGTTATTTCAAAGTTACAAGTTTCATCGTGTGTAAAATTTTAATACTTAGCAGATGTAAACTGTTTGCTCTCATCCTATCTGAAAGTGGTAGGCCCTGCCGGTAGTAACAAAACTAATACATAAATTACCCTTCCGTCTCTCAAGACAAGTCTACCTCGACTTGTCTCTGCGCAGCTGCGGACAAAAGTGCAAGAGAATTGTGTATATCTCCAATGCAGCCGTCGGTTACGGACGTGTCGATTCGCCGCGTTTCAGTTTTCTGAGATTCCTTGTGTATCTCAGATTTTTCTATATATAAAGTTGGTATGTCGTAAAAGTGCTTGTGACCGGTTTATTCGTGACTTTTCACGTTTTGTTAATTCGTTCAATTGTTTCTAATCGGTGCAAGGTTCTTCAAAATTGTTATTTTTATTACGTTTCAATTACGATACCATGGGAGCGTGTCTGGAGTGCAACGTAGTGATTTCAAGAGGTGGTCCTGAGGTAAAGTGTAAAGCCTCTATAAAGTGTGGCAATCTCTTCCATTTGACCTGTGCTAATGTTGGTATCGCAAAAAAAACTTTTGATCGACTTAAGAAAGGGCATATTGATTATGTATGCAAGAGATGTAGTTTTTCGACTACTAGTGCCACCTCGGCGGCAGTTAATACCAACCCTGTTGCCAATTATGAGATGAGTGATTCTCATGACGTCGAAAATAAAAATTCCGTACCCTTTACTCCCACTTCCGTCAATGCACCTGCTCTGCCTCCGGGTTTCGTTGACCTTTTACGTCAAGTGGTCTCGGTGGCCCAAAGTGAGATTTTAGCGAGATTCAGTGAATTCGAAACCCGACAACAGGATTTTAATGAGAAGTTAAACTCTACCCTTTTGGAAATGAAGACTGACCTCTCCAATAACACTCATCGTATTGATACGCTTGAAGCCGGCTTTAAAATACAAATTGAGAAAATTTGTACTCGTCAAAAGGAAGCTAAAGACCTTAAGGCTAAAGTGCTTGTGCTTGAGCATGCGCAGAATGTAAATGACCAAGCGGCTTGACATACTACGCTTGAAATTCATGGTCTTCCAATGAAGACCAACGAGGACCTTATGGCCAACGTTGAGTCAATTGCGAGGGCTCTTGATGTACCAGTTGCTAAGAATGAAGTTGTCAACCTCTACGGAATTATCAAAGCACCATCTCTCACACAACCTACTACCCCTTCAATTATCGTAGTTCAATTCAGTCGCCAAGATCTACGAGATAAAATGATCGAGAGACGTAAAGTCAAAAGAGATTTTTGTACATTGAATATCGGATGGACCGGAAATAAGAAACGCTTTATTTATCTTCGTGAGGCCTTAACTCCACTCAACCGGGAAATATATGCTATTGCTCTCGGTCTTCGAAGAAACAAGAAAATCAAATCTCTTTGGATTTCTGGTGGAAGAATTTTTGGTAGAAAGGAGGACGGTTCGTCGAGAATACACCTTGCAAATCTACAATCTGTGGAGGGACTTCAATAGCTATCATGGGCTAAGTCCAATATTTTTTTAACTTTTCTCCGACTAACCTAAGCATTAATTTTACATAAGTGCTACTACTGCCTAAGTATATGTGTTTATCTAATTTTTGCTCTGCATCATATAATAGTCTTGTTTATTTGCATAAAAAGGTACTTCAATTTCTTTATGATATTATTATTGATTGCCAATTTGATGCCCGTCGATGAGTATATCTTCAATATTGTTCAGGTTTTTATAACTTGTAGATATGTATCTTCAGATAGCAAACTTCATCTCATATTAAAACCAGTAGCTTTAAATTTCGATTTTGGTCTTTTTGAGAATAATTGTATGATATTTCGATTAATTGTGTGCCTTGGATATCTGAAATGTTCTCATTTCATCCTAATATTCATAGCTCTCCGGATATCCGGATATCGATTTACGAAATCATGTCCACTTTTGTTGAGAATTGGTCTAGAGGCATACGTCACTGTTTTCGACACTTTTTATTATCCCTTTTGCATCTTTTTTATTTTTACTCTTTACCGATTTTCTAATTTGAATTGTAATCACTTAGTTTGGGGTGTGTTGATAATTGTTCTTTGTCTCTTCCAATCATTCTAAATATCTAAAATCCTTGGTATACTCTTCGGGACTCTCGATTGTACCTCGTGATTCCACTAACCATACTGATCGTTCCAGTACTCGTATTGACTTAATGATTGTGCACGATATTGATAAAGTTGTCTCCTACGAACAACATGCTATTTCTTGTCTCTGTAATCAAGACTTGATTGAAATTACCTTTGAATTTTTATTTAATTTGCATTCAAAGCCAACCCAAAGACTGGTGCAAAATCCTTCTAAAATTGATGAACATAGATTCCACGAACATATAATGACGTATGATTGGCAAGAAATGTTACTAGATACAGATATAAATAATAAAATCGACGCCCTGACTAATTACCTAGTCACCGCATTCAAAAAATATTCTCCGCTACATGTTTCTAAAAAACTTTGATAAAGCTGCCCCCTGGATCACATCTGAAATTAAAAATCTGATGAGGGAACGTGATGGCAAGCGCCGACTTGCAAAAAGAACAAAAAGTAGTATAATACTAGCTCAATTTCGTAAACACAGAAACCTAGTTCAAACTAAGATTAGAGATGCGTTTAATCAATACAGTTATAATGAGATTGCACATAGAGACAAAAAAGAGGACATTTGGCATCTCCTTAGGCTGTTATTTGGCCAATTCCCAAAATCTCCAAACATACTACCCCGAAAGACTTGCGGCCAATTTCTATTTTGTGTGCACTCTCTAAACCACTTGAAAAAATTGTTCACTTGCAACTTCCCATATTTCTGGAATTATCTAAGGACATTGACCGGATGCAATCAGGTTTTCGTGCAAAACATATCACTCGTATTGCTTTCCTTAAGGTAACGCCTGATCTCAAAGTAGCAATGGATAACAGGGAGATCACGATTGTTGTTCTGTTTGATTGTTCGAAGGCATTTGATATATTTAACCATAAACTACTGCTAGAAAAGTTAGAATCTTTTATCGTATCAAACTCTGTCATCAAATTGTTCAAATCCTATTTCAATAATAGGTCTCACAGAATTATTAATATTAGTGGTGGGCTTTCTGGCTGAGGAGAGGTCAAGTGTGGGGTTCCACAGGGCTCCATCCTGGCACCGCTCCTCTTCAATTTATTCACATCTGACCTTGGAAGTGAACTTCAACATTGCAGCTACCACAAAGATCCTGATGATTTCAAAATTTTTTTATCGGGACCAATTTCTTCTCTAAGTAGAATACTTGTTCTAGTCCAGGAAGATATTGATCGTGTGATCCTCTGGGCCTGGAAGAATGAACTTACTCTTAACCCGGGCAAAACTCAGGCAATTGTTGTTGGACCTACATCATCTCCGTCACTTGAAACTTTGCCATCATTTCCACCACTTTGTATCGAGAATCTCGCTATCCCTTTCTCGGAAGTATTTGAAGATCTGGGATATTTCTATAACCGTACCTTGTCTTGGAAGGAACAGGTACAGAGCATCTCGAGAAAAACATACCGTGTTCTACAGCAACTGTATAGGAATAAGGACTCTTTACCTATCTCTACTCGGATACTTTTGGTTAAGAATCTAATTCTGCCCCACTTTGCCTACGGTTGTTTGGTATACGCTGGTTTGTCCGACGATTCAAATTTAAAGCCCGAGCGTGCGTTAAAAGCCTGCGTTCGTTTTATGCATAATTTGCCTAAATACGAACACACAACTTCATACAGACATAGGGCTGGTCTGCTCAATGTTGCCAAGAGAAGACAATTCTTTATGGGTAATTTGCTCTATACTCTTGTTCAGAACAAAGCTCCTGAGTATCTATTTAACCTCTTCCAATTTGTAGACGGAGACCCTCCAGCACAGTTGAGGCTTCGAAAAAGACATCAACTCCTTAAGATTCCTTTTCACAGAATATGTCAGCTTCAAAGATCATTTATAGTAAGAGGTGCCCGGTTATGGAATAAAGTTCCATACGATATCAGAAATGCACCTACCCTGCATCATTTTAGGAATCTCTTTTTTAAATATTTGTACAATACTCCTAATCCAACTCTTGAAATTACTCACTAGTAAACAATCATTTTTAGTTCTCCAATATTTCATCTTCGAATCTCTTTCTCTCTTCATTAACTTTTGTAAATATTTATTTCTTATCTATCTTATCTTATTTCTTATAGCTACTAATTAAATATATAAGAAGAATAAAATTGTATTTTTTCACGTCTGGGAAATTTATAATTTAGAAACTTAGGATAGAACATAATAAAAACGACATCTTCCAGACTAATAGTAAAAAATTTACTTGAAAAATTACGAATCGATTACGTTTCGAAAACCCAGCTGGTTTCCCTCATCAGATCTGCATAAAAATGATTAAAATGATAAAAACGAAGCAATATAATTTAATAACAAAAAGTATCAAAATATAAGAGGAGGACACCTTAAAACAGTTTGAAAAGTTCCGTGTGAATTTCTTTATGTGTGAGTTCCATATATTTTTAAAAAAGTATAAATTTTATGGGTAGTGCTAGAAAACATATAATTAGGTTAGGTTCGAAATACGTGAAATGCAAAACAGTAAATTTAATAGAAAGAGTAAGAAACTGATTTCATACCTGTAAAATGATTTGAATTTTTTGTTCTTGTAATGAAACTGTTGTTAAAATTATGGTAAAAAGATAAAAAAAATGTTTTGTGAAGACGGAGCAGGTATGCCCCGTCTCCATCTTGGAAACTTTGTGAACGCGCACATTAAGAATTACAATGCAACACATCGGAGAGCGAATACTTAGGTGTAAGAAGGGTGAAAATCAGTAATAATTTCTATAGTATTATTTTTGTAACAGTTCTTTTCTCAATTATATGTTTGTTATACTAATTTAAGTTTGTGCTATTGATGTTTGAGATGAATTTAGAAAAATTTTTTATTTAGTTATAAATTCAACTATGTTATTATAAGAACTATTAAAATAATCTAAATCGGTAACTAAATTGATACAAGTTTCACCTTCTTTTTTAATAAAAACCATCTCAGAAAAAGCACGTTTATATCCATTAGGTTCAATATGCAAAATTTCTACCTCATTCCATTTTATGAAACTAGAGTCACCTCGGTGTTCGTGTGTTAAGTGTTGACTTATAGCTTTATGATATTTTTGATCTAATCTGATGTTATTTTTATGTTCTTTAACTCTGATTTAATTTAATGTGCTTATCAATAAAACTAGTTGAATAATTATTATAGAACAATAGTTTGTTAATTAGTTCCACATTTTCTGAGTGAAAAGAAACGTCTGCTAAAAGAGTGGCTGAATCAACAAGATTTTTGATAATTCCAATTTTATGCTGTATGGGATGATTAGAAAAATATTTTAAATATCTTCCTGAATAAGTTTTTTGCGGTACCAATTAGTTTTTATAATATTTTTTTCAGCTCTTATTATTTCTAAATTTAAAAATCCAATTGAGTTGTTTTCTTCTTTCTCCATTGTAAATTGTAGTCTGTTGTGATAGGAATTAAAAACTGAAACGATCAAATCTATTTTGTTTTCGGGGATAATTAAAAAGGAGTTATCAACATAGCGTACATATATTGGAATTTCAAAATTGATTTGATCAAGAACTTCTGATTCTAAATCTTGCATTAAAATTTCCGATAGAATAGCCGAAATCGGTGAACCCATAGGCATACCATGTGTTTGCTGGTAAAAGTTATTATCAAATCTGAAAAAGGTGTTATTCATAAGGAAAGAAATGCCATCCTTGAAATCGTCGAGAGGAATTTTAGTATTTTTCTCTACTAATATACTTTACTTCTACTTTACTTTACTACTTTAGCTACTAATTAATTAATCACTCAATTTGAATTACTACGCAATAATCTAATACCTAATCTGATACTTACTCTGAGATCAACTCTACTTATTAATTTATGTTATTAGGTTGATAGATTAAATTATAAGATTAATCAAGTATACTGCTAATCAGTGCTTGCACAAACTTGCAATGACCTTGTAATATCCTGGTCCTCAGAGGGCTATGTAGCCCTTGGGACTTTCTTAAATACATACAAATACATTGTATTGTTTTTTGGAAAATATGTCGCCTAAAATTTGCACGGGTTTCGTTTGTGTGAATTGTCGCTTTCCGAATAGAGGAACATAAGTGGACCCCTTTTTGGGGTATAAAATCGGACCACTGTAAATATTTTCATGTGATTCTAGAATGCCGCGGAAAAAATCAGCGGTTAATAGTCGAAAAACAGCGAGGCAGTCTTGGAGTGTTGTTAACATGGAGAAGGCAGTCCAGGATGTTTTAGCAGTCAAACGTGGGTTAAAAAAAGCATCCACGTTGTATAACGTTTCGAAGACGACCCTTAAGCGCCATGTCGATGCGAATAAAAATTCAGAAAAAGATTCAACAAGATAAATTGTTCTAAATGTAAATTTTTGGCTCACGTTCTGTGTTCTGGTGCCGAAAATGAACAATACATTTGAAAATTTTGCTTCTAGATGTAACTTTGAGTTGTTTATTTTTGTTTGACTCAGTCTATTTAGTTACCCCGATCCACTTATGTACCACAAAGTGAAATTTTTCAGAAAGTTGGATAAAATAAACAATTTTATAAATAAACATATTTCCGCCATTTTGTACTGAAGAATAAAAACAGGACTACATATGAAGGTGCTGTAAATTATTTAGAAGTACACATAATTGATAGAAGAAGGAAAATATTCAAGAAGTACCGTTTATGTACGTTTTACTCTACTGATCTACTCGATTTTCAAAATTATATTACATACATGAACACACGTTACTGGGCAATCATTTTCATGGAGTTTAATCCACTTCCGCCCTCCCGCATGAAAATAACTTCTGCGTCGCCAAGTCAAAATTTTTTGTTTACAAAGTAATATATTATATGTTACAACTTTCTTGACTTGGAAATAAGGCATTTTTTATTTAACTGCGTAAATGATATTTCAATGACACACAGTGGGACCAAACGCATATTTTCCGTTCAAAAAAGTCTACAGACTTCAATTTTGCCCCGATTGGAATTTTTACTACAAGAAACTATCCACCTAGAAACACTACCCGAATCGGGTAGTGTCACGCTTACCCCTAGAGGCTCGCCGAAAGGGAAATGGCTTAATGGTATAGAGTGCACTGAAATTCAAAGAGCACCTTGGTCATAAATTTTTCAATTTTCATATGCTTATTTATTATATGTTTACTCAAAGTATGAGAAAATCAACATTTTTCATATAATTATTATTTACTCTTCAACAACGGTTTGCATATAATGAAAATCATCTTTAATCAACACAAGAGTACTCCTGAATATAAATAATTTGATTATTGTATGTTTTAATTATTATAAACAAATTAAATTAACAAATAACCAAATATCCTAATTGTGGTTGAAAAACATTTGTTCTTAGCAGAAATGCTTTAAATTATTGTGAGAGTGATTCTTAGTAAGAATATTTATAAATGATTAACAATTAGAATTGTTATAAACAATTTTTTGCACAAATTTGGAATTTGTGGTTTTTTCAATTGCGGGTTTCCTTTTATCATATGTATTGATGCAGATATTCTTTAAAATAACATAGGTTCAATTCCCCTCTAGAAATAATTAATTAAAAACAATTCAGAACGATAGAAAGAAATTGTAATTATTTCTAATCGTGTTTCTTAATCGTGTGTGCACGATTCGGAACGATTGAGTGTTGCAAAATGTCAATCGTTCCCAATAATTTCCAATCGGGCCAATCGGTAGTAGGATTTTGAGGTTATGAAGTGGCAATTTGATGGCAGCACTTTCGTCTCGCGTGAATTATTTGGAAATTTTTTTTTTCTTTGAGGCAACACATTTTAAGCAATATGTTCATTAAAAAAATTAAATAAATGTTTTGTAATAATTTCCGCGGGCTGAGAGTGCTGTCATCAACAAACTTGCCAATGAGGTGAAATTTTTTCATCAAATGATTAATTCCATTGTCTATATAATTTTGTATAAAAAACATGTTATTTATTAATAAAATTACTTAAAATATTTTAGGTGCAGAAAAATTAAAATTAACTGACAGTAAAGCTATTCAGATTCTTCTTCATCTTCTAATATCCTACGGATATTAGCATTTTCATTTGTTAATTCGTCACCCTCTGCCCCACTATCACTCTCACTTGATAGCAGATTCGAGACGTCCAATGTAGGGTTCAACACGAAATCATCGTCGGGAAAGTGCTCAAATTTATCTGCCCCTTGTCCTTCTCCTTGTGATAGGCGCCGTTTTTTCCCTTCTGTAAATCAAAAGAAAATAATTATTGTGTGCCGAAAAAATTGCTTGAAATTACTATTTAAATTAATAATTACTGGCACATGGAGGTCTTTGCGATTCTGCAATTTTTGCAGATATATAGCCCTTTACGTTTCCGACTTCATTGTCAACGGCTTTGTCGGACATGTTCAAAGTCTCAAGCCAGTACCTTGTGATGTCTGAGAAAAAATATACAGTATTTTTATTGGCATGTAAGGTCCCATAGTATTCCTTATACCTTGATTTTGAAAATTGCATAAAAAAAAGAAATCATAAGTATAAAACTATATATGTATTCAATGAAATTGTGTAATAAAAACCTTTAATAGCCAACACTCTGGTTGGGTCCAACTTTTTCGGCGCTTTTGACAATGACCCTGGTTTTCTTCTGTTACTATTTCTACCTGTAACCGTTGAATTTTTCAACTCTTTGGGTGAGAAAACCATACCACACAATAGTTTTACAAATAATGGTGGTGAATTGGAGTTATAAGCTTCATGGTAACTGCTCCGTGCAATCCAAACTCCCTTACCCATATGAAAATGTAATCAATTTCATTCATATGTTTGAAATGAAAAAAGCGAACAGGGAGGCCACTTGAAACTCAGAAAAAAATTCCCGATTGTTTCCCGTTCTCCAAAACCTTTTCCTGGTAACATAACTTTCCAAAATTAAGTGATCCAAGTTGTCTCATTTACAAATTTTCAATCTAAAATTATTTAGTTTGCAAAATTTCCAATTTAATTATTTGAGCATGAAGGACTTCGACTGGGGATTCTCTGATTTTCGAAACTTCAATATTACAATTAGCCTATTCGACCCTGAATGTAGTAAATCTATAATCTATGAAGTACTAAAAGGCTTTTATATTTAGTTGTAGAATTTTTAGTCATTTAACTTTCAATGAAAGAGGTTAACTTTCCCTACCTTTTAATTGTTCTAATTCGAACGCTTTTTATTTCAAATAGTTGCTTTTATTTTCAAAACAAATTATTTAATTTCAATCGCTATTAGTTTCCAATTTTTCAAAATAAAGTATGAATTGTAAAGTGTTAAACTAAAATTATTCAATTTTAAGACATTTCAATGGCTTAAATGGAAAGAGCTTCTAATTTAAAATCGTGCAATTTAAACATTTTAGTTTGAAAGTATTCAAACTCAAAATTTCTCGAGTATTACATTTTTCAATTTGAAACAGTCAAATTTTTATAATTTCAGTTTAAAAATAATAAATCTTCAAGGATTTAAATTAGTAAATGTTTTAACTATTATGCTAATAATTTAAATAAAATTTATTAAATTCAGAAGGACTCAATTAATAATTGTTGAATTTCAAATTTCGAATACTATAAATTTGCAATTATCTAATTTATCAAGTTTCCACTTAAGACTATTCAACTTTGAATGTTATCTCTTAAAGTAAATATTTAAAACTGTACGTTTCGAAATAGATTATGAACATTCGGAATTAAACAATGAAACATTGAAAGACTTAAAACATTTTATAATTCAATCCTTGGAAATTAAAAAATTTCTAATCAGGCTTTCAAATTCAAGAATTTAAAATTACAAGTGCTAATGTCAAATGACATTTA
The DNA here is from genome assembly GCA_932195095.1 of Andricus curvator. NCBI lineage: Eukaryota > Metazoa > Arthropoda > Insecta > Hymenoptera > Cynipidae > Andricus > Andricus curvator. The sequence continues at coordinate 34,103 of CAKNYM010048415.1, read as the reverse complement.
AAGCAATTGGATAACTGTCTCTATTGAAACTAAGTAAGCATAAGTAAGTATACCATTAAGCCATTTCCCTTTCAGGGTAGGCGTGACACTACCCGATTTGGGTAGTGTTTCTAGGTGGATAGTTTCTTGTAGTAAATAACTACAAGTGTGGGCTCACCACACCCACGATGTGCCAACAGCACGCAGTATTCTCGAATGGTAACCCATCCAAGTATTAACCGCGCCAAACCCTGCTTGACTTCAGTGATCTGACGAGAACTGGTTTTTTCAGCGTGGTATGGCCATTGCCCATAAAAGAGAATAAACTGGCCATAAACTAAGAATTTATAATAATCTCGGTCAGAAAATAAATTAGCTGCTGCCAATTCCAAAAAAGAATTTCATTTGTAGAAATTGTTATAGGTAATTTACGTTATCATCAGAATTTCGTCGGTATCCTGGAGGCGGGTATGGAGATGCGGCATTGTTTTCAGTCTGCTTATTGAAAATATTTACCTTCGAATTCTTCATATTCATCATCCAACTTCTGCCGTAATTCTTCATATCTGCCCCTAAGTTCTCTAGCTTCCAGTCGCATCTCATCCACGATTTTTAACTGATGATCTAATGAGCGACTGAGATTTAGAATCGTTTCCTCAGATTTCAAACATCGTTGATGACAAAAAATGTTATCGCATGACGGATTTTCCTTCGGCGAAATTCTTGGTTCTAACGGAGAAGAACTACTTAACGACAACTTGTCGAGATTTTTCGTCTGTACCAAAGGAGTCGGCTGTGACTGAGACGAGCTACTTCTTAATGCTTGTTTAGTAGGATGGTCCAAAAATGCATTGAATTTTTTTTTTTTTAATTTTTATCGGGACCCCCCCCCCAAATTTGTTCGACTACACCCAAAAATAAATCCATTTTTTTTGTTTTGAAAAAAAATGATATTTAGGTCAATATTATCTAAATCGAATTGAAACTCAACATTTCCCTTCACAATTAGCCATAGAATACAAATAAAATATCACTTTTCAAAAACCAACACCATAAGTCTGTTTTATAGGGTCCCAAAGAAACCCCATAAGTGAAAAAATGGGTTTTGCGAGTTTTTGGCGCTAATTATGATTTTTTTGCGGTTTTTTAATGCGAATTGTTTCTAATACATAAAATATTACTTTATACTGAAAATTAGATATTTTCATAAATTGTTAAAACAATTTATTATTGTTTTTAGCAATTTTCTCATAGAATGGAGTTAGAAAGACGCGGTTTTTTCACAAATTTTCCATTTTTTGTCCAATTTTCAATTAGAGGGAAGTGATAGTTCATCAATGTTAACAATAGTGATTGTTTGAACAATCTATCATAATTCTTAATGATATTATATTTAAATAATGCTAGAAAGATGCGCATTTTTTTTTAATTTCTGGCTTTTTGTCCAATTTTTATCTGTAGTGAAGTAATAATGAATTAAAGTTAACAAAATAATTGTTTAAACAATTTATTATAATTATTAATAATATTATATTTAAATAATGCTGAAAAGATGCGTTTTTTTTTAATTTCTGGCTTTTTGTTTAATTTTCATTTGGAGTGGAGTAATAATGAATTCAAGTTAACAAAATAATTGTTCAAACAATTTATTATCATTGTTGATAATATTCTCTTTGCTTAATCGGTAGAATGTTGCGGTTTTTTCTGAAATTTTCAACTGTCTGTTTATTTTGTATTAGGCGTGACTTGATAATTAGTTAGATTTAGCAAAAATAATAATTTAAACAAATTATTATTGTTTGTGACTATCTTCATCTATATCGATTGCGCCTGATAGTTGCGGTTTTACGGCAATTTTTACCTTTCTGTCCTTTTTTCACTTAGTCAGGTAATAATTAATTAAAGTTAACAGAAAAGTTGTTTAAACAATTTAATATTGTTTATAACTATCTTTTCTCAGATAAGTGCTAGAAAGTGGCGGGTTTTTCTAAAATCTTTCACTTTGCATCGCCTTTTTATTTATGAACAAATAATAAGTCAACCACAACAAAAATGATTTTTCGAAAGGTACTGTTGTTTTAAATGAATTATTTTTGCTCTTTTCCAAATGTCTAACAAAATTAATTTAACGAAAGAAGCTATTTTATACAAGAGGCAAAAACAAAGAATAGAATAATTAGGAACAGGTGGAAGGTCTAGGTCTTCAAATGACTTGTAAAAGTTTCTTTTTGGATTACAACAAGAAGTTTATTGCAAAGCGTAAAAGAAAAACTTGGGATTGCAAATATTGTTTTATCAGCACCCCCCCCCCCCACTCCTGCTCTGGAGAAAACACGTCTCGTCGATCAAAATATATGTACAAATTAAAAAGACTCCAAACAAATAATCAATTGACTCAAACATCACACTGGATAAGGTAGACTTACTGCAGTCAAGAAATTGCTTTCTGTACTCTGTTACCACTTGTAGTAAATATTGTTTCCCACTTCCGTCTCTAATAAGAAGAAAATTAAAGTCCGATATCAACTTTATACCTCTTTCTGCTACATCGTTAACCACTTTTAATTTTCTGACTGCGGTCGCACCTTGCTGGTATTCTACAACAGTTTTCCAAAGATTTGCGTCTTTGCTGAGAAAAGATGTGTTAATTCTCCGGATGCTAGTCTTCCGTTTCCAAAGCTTTCCTCATTAAATTTTTCTTTTCTGGCATTAGTTCATCGTCAAAAAAGGCTAACGCTGCTGCTTGTGGAGGTAAGTACCACAAGTGGTTTTTCATTTTGTTTAAGAGGGTTTCAGAAACTTCCCTATCTCCTTCGGCATAGAGCTGCAGGTCTTTTATTAATTGCAGATCCTGAACTGGGGCTTTGTCTGCTCGTGGAGCTTCAACCCAATACTTAATGTAAATTAATACCAGGAAAACACACATCTTCCTACAAGCAGATTCTTCCGCTGGAGACATAAGGTATTCCTTCCGCAGCAGGAACATTTTCAGGCAGTAAATGGCTTTTGCCATCCACCTTGCCTGATGCATAGCACCTGGACGACGAAAAAAAATGCCACGCTTTGGGATGCCGCCCAAAAATATTACCGCCAGCTCAAGGATCTCCCTGTAGTCCCCCCGGCAGTAATCGTCATTCAGTTTCTCCATGAGAAAGACCAGGATATTTTCTTCCTTATTCTTGAGGGCTTTTTTTACATATGGGTCGTTGATTCTCAGTTCGTCGTTCTGGGCATTTACACTGGCCCACTCATCCTGAAATTTTTTGAAGAAAGGAACGAGTGGACCTGTTGTTTTCCCAAACTTTACTTCAAATGCACTCTTCAGGATAATCTCTAAAATATGATGTCTGCACATGAAATATAAAGGATGCCTTCCAATTTTCTCTTCCAGCAAAGTACAGGCACCGGTTCGCAACACCAGTGTTAGCTGCTTCCGTATCGCAGCAAATTCCTTGTATAAGGTCAGTAAAACCCCATTCCTGAAGGCATTCAAAAACAGCTTCAGCTTCTTTCTGTCCTGATCCACTCTCCAGCTCGAGAACTCCCAGCAGAATTTCGTTTTCTTCAGCAGTAACAATTACGGGCAATCGATCAACCTTTCCTTGTCCTGTTAGAGTAACTTTTCCGTACTTTTGTCGGATGGTTTTGGCGTACTGAGCGCGAGATTCTTCTCGAAACCTGCGAATTGAAGATCGACTGACGACAAAACTATTAGGATCGATGCCGAAAGATTCGCAGGCAGCCACTAACGTACGTGTGGCTTGTCTGTCACTTACTTTAGCAGCGTCTAGAGCTGAGGCAAGCTTTAGTGACATAATATTTTGCTTTGGTTTGTATGACGTCTCTTCTGCATCTGAATCTCAATTTATACAAGAAGTAAAAGATTGATCTACAGACATGGGTGCCGCGAAATCAGGGTCTGCTGCATATTCATCTTTAGCCACCTGTCGTGTCTCTTCCAGCGAAGCACTGCTAGAACTGGATGACTGCTGCATTTCCGAAATATTAACTGAAATTAAGAAAATATAAATGTTAAATTACTGGCAGACATAATGAGTAAATAACTTACACCGATATAAGGAACCAATTAAAAGTACAGTTAATTTAGACTCGCTTGCATTCTATTTTGTTAAGAAATCTGGAAAAAGGATATTTTCAATTTTTTTTCAATCAAGGGTCAGTATTCTCGAAATAACAGGTTTTTAAAATAAGTAAGTACTTATAAAAAATTCTCATTACTAGCTTATTTAGTTCACCATTTTCTACCAAAGAGATAAATTTTCTACTAAAATTATGAATCTTCAACGCAAAAAATGAATTTTCAAGAAAGTAGTTTAATTTTCAACTAAGGAGTTGAATTTGCGACCTATAAATAGAAAATTTTAATCGAAAATATAATCGTTGATATTAAAAAAAAAAAAATCTTTTTTTTAGAATGAAAACCACTTGCATTTAACTCCAACCCCCCCCCCCCCTGCACAGACAACCCACGAAACTATTCTAAAAATTTCTGAAGAATTAAAATAGAAAATAGAAGTCATGGAAAAGTGTTACTCCATTTTATGGTAATTCTTAGAAGGTCTTATCAATTTTTGGGACAAAGTTTCCAGGAAGCTTCAATTTTATTTCATTTGTTTTTTATTTTTACACGGGCTTATGGGATTTATGATCCAAAAAAATAGTACTGAAATAGTAGTCCTTAAGGTGGCCCTCATTTTTCACTTCTCGAATTTCTCTGCTGTCCCGCCCCCCCCCCCCCCCCTTTGGTTCGAAGGCCAAAAAAGAATGTCTTTCAAATTGGAGCAAAATCGGTTAATATTTAGGGGTGGCGCAAACACCACGCAGTTTCCCATTGATTTAACATGGGAAAAAGTCTGCTTTTTGTAAATCTCTTATTTAAACTCGATATGTTACAAATAAATGCGTATTCCAGTATATTGTTCAGAAGTCGTCAGTGAATAAGAATCAATCGTAAATTTGTAGGTTGAATAATTGTAAGCCACTCTTATGGTTCCCCAAAGAAAACCCCATAAGTGACAAATCTGAATTTCACGTAATATTGCGGTTTATTGATGCTTTTTGAAAGTGAAAAAAAAAATCATTAATCGGTAATTTATGAATACCCAGTCATTTTTTAAGCAATATTCAATTGTTCAAACAATATTAATTTGTTGAAACATTCGAGAGTATTCTTAAAAAGCAAAGTAGAACATAAAAATATCTCAATCTGTCCAAAAATATCAAAAATAGAATATGTTAACGAGAAAATTGCTTGAACAATTTAAATTTGTTCAAACATCCACGAGTATTCATAACAAACATATTAGTACTTGAAAATATTAAAATTTGTTGAAAATTTAGTGACATAAAATGTTTCTCCTGCTTTTTTTAGGTAAAATATATACTTGAACAAATATGCATTATTTAAATAACTGTAAAATTATTTTATTGTTATCATTGATTAAATAACTCATAAAGTCTAGAAAATACGTTCATTTCGCGAGTTAACTGAAAAAAACAAATATCTAAACAAATTAAAATTGTTGAAACAATTGAATATTAGTTAAAAAATGATTGGGTATTCTTACATTACTGATTAATGATCTTTTTAATTTTTTTTTACGTTTAAAAAGCGTCAATAAGCCGCAATATTACGTAAAATTCAAATTTGTCACTTATGGGGTTTTCTTTGGGGACCTATAAAAGTGGCTTAACATTATTCAACCCCAAAACTTACGATTGATCCTTATTCTCTGATGAGTTCTGAACAATATACTAGAACACGGAATTATTTGTAACATATTATCGCGTGTAAATATTAGATTTACAAAAAGCTTACTTTTTCCCATGTTAAATCAATGGGAAACTTCATGGTCTTTGCGCGACCCCTAAATATTAACCGATTTTGCTCAAATTTGGAGGAGATTTTTTTTTCGACATTCGAACAAAACTGGGGGGTGAGAGCAGAGAAATTCGAAAAAAAGATCAACCAAGTACAAATAAGAACCACCATAGTAGTCCTATTTTACCAGTGACCGAATCCATTTCAAGTCAGGCAGGTTCTACACTTGAAGTTGCAGAATCTCTCGAGGACAGAATACGTATTTGAATTTTTTGCTCTGCTTTTCAAAAAAAAAGCCAATATTTTCTTGAAACGTATATAACTTTGGACCTAATTGAGATATTTAAGATTCTTTTCAGATACTGGTAGAGCTTATTGCCTTCTTTCAGAACTCGCAAGAAAATTATGAAAATGTTCAGAATGAGAAAATGGCGGCGGTGTTTCTGAAAATAATAATAGTCGATTTTCTCAAAGAACGCACATTTATATTTTTGGTCAATTTTTTGTTGAATTTGTACTATCATAGGGAAAATACCATGTGAGTATCATGCGGGCTAAATAACTTTTGCGGACAATAGAATTTTTTTCATAAAATAGAATTTTCGAATTTTTTTACTATTTACAACAGCTACAACAAATGTGAAGAAAATAGTTTCCGCAGGTTAAAAAGTTGTACAAAAAGTTCTACTCATTCATGATATCTTGAACTATCTCTGAGAAAAATAAAAAAATTCAACTTTCACCAAGAAAAAAATTCCCTTGACCACAGAAATAGTTTAGCCCGCATAAAATGTATGGAATATCTGTTTCGTATAAACAAGAAGTTGTAAAAAATATTTTTTTTAAAATAAATTGGTGGAGTTCGCCGCCTTCCACAGAAATTGCCCATTTTCTCTAGTGCTCTAAGTTGTTTTTCAGATTTTATATATAAATGGACAATTCTCTCTCAGTAACTTATTCAAGGGAAAGTTGTATTCATATGATCCGTGTGGAAAATTTGAAGCGTATTTTAAATATCTGTTTTATTTCAGAATACTAAATTATCAGAATATATATTCACAAAAAGGAAAGAGATTATTTAACATATAGTTTTCTCTAATGTTTATTTATCAATTGTTAGTAATTAAGCAGGCGGAGCAAAGTGAAAGATTTTAGAAAAAACCGCCACTTTCTAGCACTTATCTGAGAAAAGATAGTTATAAACAATATTAAATAGTTAAAAAAACTTTTCTGTTAACTTTAATTAATTATTACCTCACTAAGTGAAAAAAGGACAGAAAGGTAAAAATTGCCAAAAACCGCAACTATCAGGCGCAATCGATATAGATGAAGATAGTCATAAACAATAATAATTTGTTTAAACAATTATTTTTGCTAAATCTAATTAATTATCAAGTCACGCCTAATAAAAAATAAGCAAACAGTTGAAAATTTCAGAAAAAACCGCAATATTCTACCGATTAAGCAAAGAGAATATTATCAACAATGATAAAAAATTGTTTAAACAATTATTTTGTTAACTTGAATTCATTATTACTTCACTCCAAATGAAAATTGGACAAAAAGCCAGAAATTTAAAAAAAATGCGCATCTTTCTAGCATTATCCAAATATAATATTATTAATAATTATAATAAATTGTTCAGACAATCACTATTGTTAACATTGATGAACTATCACTTCCCTCCTATTGAAAATTGGACAACAAATGGAAAATTTGTGGAAAAACCGCCTCTTTCTAACTACATTCTATGAGAAAATTGCTAAAAACAATAATAAATTGTTTAAACAATTCATTAAAATATCTAATTTTCAGTATAAAGTAATATTTTATGTATTAGAAACAATTCGCATTAAAAAAACCGCAAAAAATCATAATTAGCGCCAAAAACTCGCAAAACCCATTTTTTCACTTATGGGGTTTCTTTGGGACCCTATAAAACAGACTTATGGGGGTGATATTTGAAAAGTGATATTTTATTCGTATTCTATGGCTAATTGTGGAGAGAAATGTTGCGTTTCAACTCGATTGAGTTAATATTGAGGATTCTGAATAAGATTTACAAAAACGTATTTTTTTCTTATGGGAAATACATGTTAAACTTCATGGGTCTTGTGCCACCCCGAAATATCATTTTTTTTTTTTTAAACAAAGAAAATGGATTTATTTTTGGGTGGATTCGAACAAATTTGGGGGGTGTCCCCATAAAAATTCGAAATTTTTTTTTTGACCACCCTTTTGTTTAGGCTGTAAAGCATCAGGAGCATAATTTTCTGACAGAGAAGAACTACTTAACGACAAATTGTCGAGATTTTTCTTCTGTGCCAAAGGAGGCTTTAACTGAGACGAGCTAATTTTTATTGCTCGTTTGTGCTGTAAAGCATCAGCAGCTGGTACAACATATTCTGGTATCAACATATAATATGTGACCGTCCGCGAAGAAAGGGACCTAATGCGGAAAAAATCGATTTTCATTTTCTTACGCCAATCGATAGTTTCTGAGTTACTCTTTCATTTCCAATAATCAGAAATTTTTTAAGTTAATTACGTTTTATGTTATTAAGCTACAAACATATGCATGATAAGCGTACGCGGAGACCGAACGAGAGGCCTACGAAAGCCAGCCCCACCACTTACCACTACAGCTGTACGCGACGTGTCCGTGAGCTCCACTGGCTCGTGCCTAAAAGTGTAGTGGTAAGTGGAGGGGGTGCTTTCGTAGACGCATCCCCACTACTCAAATGCGGGCTTGCGGGCTCTGCTACGATCGCCCGTCCTGTAAAATTCAGATTTGACGCATTAGGTCCCTTTCTTCGCGGACGGTCACATAAGCACCTCAGAGCAAAAGGAAGACTCCGCAGAGTCGAGAGGAAAAACGAGACAATTATCGTTGCGCTGTCTCACTCTTCAGGCATTCTGCGTAAGAGTTTCTATTTCTAACGCTACTTGTCTTGTTTTTCCTCACGGCTCTGCGGAGTCTTTCTTTTGCTCTGACGTTCTCAATATTCAAACAATTTTTTTTGTTCCATCAAATTCAGGGGTTATTCTTCAATAAATAACAAATCCTTTCCGCGGATGTAAGAAGTTTTTAGCCTAATATTTGTATTAATTAAAAATTGAAAACTACCAAAAAAATGTTTTAAAAATCAATGAAAATTTATGGCAGTATTTTTCGAGCAAATGGAAGATATTTAGTTGGTAGCGTTTGCGAAATTCAGAAATACACCTTTCTCTGGACACCCCACCCTTCATAAAAACATATATTTTAGCCGTTTTTGAAACTTTGTTGCGTTTTTGACAATCTGATTGTCTAAAGTGGTCATCTTTTTTCCAATTAGCCTAGTATTGTTCAAAATTTAATTCATAAATCGTTTATTATATCAAAAAGGAACATAGTGAAACAATTTTCTTGAGCAAATACATAACAAAAATCCGTGTTTTAAAATCCTAATCAATAATCGTCAGACTTAAAAAACATTTTTTAAAGTGTATTATCATTCTTGAATACTCACATCAACCGTGCAACGGCCTGCAGCTGAGTTAGAATCTGACGCTGAAGATTCGAGATATTTAGGATTAAAACGTGGACGTTGGTTCCGTACAATTTCTTGCATTTCCGGCAGAGTTCCTGTTAAGGAAAAAGGAAGGAAATAATGACAACTCTTTTGCAGAAGAATTGTTTCTTGAAAAAATCTTCTTAAATCTTTTAACATATCTTAATTTTGTTTTGTTTTAATAATTTTGTTGACACGCAGGGATGCTCTCAGACTATTAATCAGTGAAAGCTTGGCACCTTCAAGAGCGCTGGTGCAAAAAATTCGATAATTAACATGGTTCGCTTCTCAAAATCAAGAAGAACTATGTCAGGCCTTGAGTGCCCAACAGAAACAATTGTTGAGAGTAAAACGTTCCTGTATATGCGGCACTTCTCATTTTCAATAATTGGCTCTATTTCCCTGGGAGCGTTTAGATCGAAATGAAGCACTTTTAGTGCCGCATTGTGCCTTTGGATGTAGGTCGTTCACGCGTGAGTTGAACAACTAGATAGTATGTGTCCTAGATGCACGGGGTGTCCATGACACTCTCTGCAGCTATCATAGGAAATGTCTTGGCTTAAAATGTTGCGACGGTATGCTAGAGTGGGAATGAGACCGTCTTAATATGCCAAAATGAAACCCTCCGTGCCCGACTTCAATCCGGGTGATTTCAGTAAAGCAAACGTCAGCTCACATGAAATCATCTGATCTTCCACATTTATGTGGAAGATGCCGTGCAACCTCTTGTCGTCGAGCTGTTCGCGGCAGTTTTTCTCCTGTTCATTCTTGACCCGGACCTGTAGGAGTGAGTACTCGAGATGGATCAGATTTAATGCAGAAACGCTTCTTTGCCCACTTCTTCATGCTTCATGACCAATTTAAGAAGAGTGTCTCATCCATTTGAGAATATGTGTGCTTTACCCAGAATAATGCTGTTGTGAAGACATTAAAGATTCAGTATTCCGCAACCACCTTGACGGCGCCGGCGTGAGATGTTAAGTCGCGGAACAGTAGACTTAAGGTGCATGCTTTAGTTCATGTCCATGGAACCGCTCTAAATGAATAGAGTACTACCGGGACGGCAAGCATGTTCGTTTCAGATACTTTGTTCTTCGCTCCAAATAAATCTTTGCGCATTTTGCCTACCCAAACTCTATTCCAATCTCCTCAGTGTATTCTTTGAAAATCCCTTGAGCTAGGTGTAGTTGCTTTTTATTTTTAGCATAGATCTTAAGACCATCCATGTAAAATACATAAGTGACTTTATGCTTTCGATTTCCAGATTTGCCGCAGAAGTGTCCTTCGGAATGGCGGAGTGCGAAAGTTAGTGGCAATAATATGAGGCAAAAGAGGAGTGGGCTCATGGTGTGGTCCTGAAAGACACCTCTCTGAAACGTGACGGGTTTAGTTGTCACATGATGTTTTCCAGATGAGGTAGCAAATCTGGTTCTCCAAAGCGTCATAGATCTCTCTATGCACCTCACAATGTGTGGATGAACCTTTAAGCTTCCCAACAGACAGATGATAAGTCTATAGGAGGTTGAATCAAAATCTTTCCGGTAATCAATCCAGGCCATCGATAGGAAACGCTGGTTGGATGCTGCATCTTTGCAGAAAAATGATTGGTTAGCAGGTTCTCCCGACATCCTGCTACGCCTTTGTCTGAGCCGCGTTGTTCGTATATTTCTCGCCACACAGGTCCAATTTTCTGAACAATTCTATCATTTAGGATAGCTGTGAATATCTTTTACAGTGTGTGCACACAATTGATTGACCTGTAATTGAGGCGCCGGATGCAAGAAGGAGATATAGAATTATTTTGCTGGAGTGGGGAGGCCCCTGAGCTCTTGAAACTAAAGTATTCAATTTTAATTTTTGAAATATACATCCTGAGTGAAAATTTAATTTCGCATCTCTTTCTTTTCATAAAAAAAGTTGTAGCTTTTTTATTTTTTGAATTATTTACGAAAAACTGTTTTTTTCTTTGAACAAAATATTTTGATTTTTTTCACTTCAACTCGCCACAAAATGTCAGGTTTTTGATATTTTGTAATAAAACTTGTCAAAAATATGCATTACCATGTTTTGCGACCGATGACGCCAGCAAAAGTTCAAAATGTTTATTTAAAAAATTGTTAATAATTTTGTTCCAAGACGGTGCATAATTCATATACAAAGAACTTCTAGCGTTTCGGGAGTCGAGCGAATTTTAAGCAAGCGAAAACTGTCAGCGAGAAAGTTGTTCAGAAAGGTTTAAGGAAGTTTTCTGGAAAGTTTTAGCTCAATTGGAATAGTAGTTAACAAACTGTTGATGTTTTAATTTGCAGGCGCGATGGAATTTACTCCGCGTAGACTACAGCCCGGCCGGTAAACCGCTACCCCAGCGTTAGGTGCAACTGTGCCTCACAGCCCGTCCAGATTTTGGAATTAAAAACATAGTACATATAGAAATGATTGTTTATTATTAACAATAAGTAGTTTTCAATGAATAAATTGATATTTTGGTGATAACTAAACTAATTTATTATTACATACCGCATTTCTGCTACATTTTAGAACATTCCTTTCCCACAAACTTTCATGCTTCGTTCGTTTTCTACCATTCGTAGATTTTAAATTATTTTCCATTTTTTAATTGGAAAACTTCACTATATTTAAGTAATAGCACTTCAATAGCTATTAGAATAATTTAATCGAACAACTTTTATCTTTTATATATCACGTAATATTTCTACAATCTGCTCTGCTAATCGAAAGAGACTAAACTAAACTGATATATTTTATTTTTGGTAAAGAAACAACCCACAAGCCTATATAAGTATATTTACAAATAGAGGTCAGACGGAGGACACGCCGAATACAAAAAAAAATTTGGAGAGATTCCTTATTTTTAAGACTTTTATGAAGTTCATGTTCCTAGAAGTAGCACAATTAAAATATTTTTATCAGAGAAGAAGAACTATTTATTATAAACCATGATTTTCCATATTCTTTGTATTCTAATTACAAAATCTCGACGGGCTGTAAGGCACAGTTGCACCTAACGCTGGGGTAGCGGTTTGCCGGCCAGGCTATAGTATACGCGGAGTAAATTCCATCGCGCCTGCAAATTAAAACATCAACAGTTGGTTAACTACTATTCCAATTGAGCTAAAACTTCCCAGAAAACTTCCTTGAACCTTTCTGAACAACTTTCTCGCTGACAGTTTTCGCTTGCTCAAAATTTGCTCGACTCCCGAAACGCTAGAAGTTCTTTGTGCACGAATTATGCATAGTCTTGGACAAAAATTATTAACAATTTTTTAAATAAACATTTTGAACTTTTGCTGACGTCATCGGTCGCAGAACATGACAATTCATATTTCTGATAAGTTTTATTACAAAATATCAAAAACCTCCCATTTTGTGGCGAGTTGAAGTGAAAAAAATCAAAATATTTTGATCAAAGAAAAAAACAGTTTTTCGTAAATAATTCGAAAAATAAAAAAGCTACAACTTTTTTTATGAGGAGAAAAAGATGCAGAATTAAATTTTCACTTAGGATATATATTTCAAAAATTAAAACTGAATACTTTAGTTTCAAGTGCTCAGGGGCCTCCCCACTCCAGCAAAATAATTCTATATCTCCTTCTTGCATCCGGCGCCTCAATTATTCGGGTCAGCTAAGTTGCCCATCTTTGGAAGGAGTTCTGTGCGCCCTTACACCAACCATTTCGGAATAGGCTCTTCCGAATTTAGGTGTGAGGTGAAAATGCTGGTCAGATGCTGGTGATTTGAAGGAAACTTCTATATTATCTGGTTTTGGAGCGGAATAGTTCTGCATGCCTCTCAATACTTTTTTCACCTCCTCGGTAGTGATAGATGGGCATTCTTCTTCAGGTGTTAGGAGGGCATTGCACAGCTCCTTGAAGCTATTTATGTTCTTTGAGCCTTCTATAAGTGGATGGTGGACTTCGTAGCCTTCTCTCCAAAATGCTTAGACCTTCTCTGGTTTGAGCGGATGGTTGAAAATAACTGGTGGATCTTAAAAGAGTCGAGATAGTTCAGAGAAAAACTGTTGGTTTTCTCTGACCCACCTCTCCTTCCGCTCTGGACTTCTCCTAATTGCAGATAGTACCCATAATCTGTCAACAATATGCTGCCTGATGGTCAACAGCTTTGAGTTGCTAAGTGTGTGGTAACGGATCCGCAGTTCGCGCGCGAACTGTCGAAACTTGGCTGATTGCGGTAGAATAGGCGCTCCGCTTACACAACCCTTTCTTCGGAGTTGTTCGGCATGGTTTCGCGGACGTTCACGCGAAAAGTGCGAGAGCGCTGGGTGTTTCTCGCACCACAGAGCATACAGTCGTGCCATGTAACCTTCTCGATCATCAGGGTTCTTTGATTGAAAATTTAAATTTTCGATTTGTTAATAGCATTTACAATGTTTGAGAAAAATGGTGGGTTCTATCAAAAAATGCTTATAGAAATTTCAATAGGTCTTCTTTAAAGAAAAAATTTATTTCTTAGACTTTCTTCAGTTTAGTTGCAAAATAGAATATTCTATTTTCAAAAAGCGTTCACGATTAAAACAAAAACTAGAGGTATTATGAAAAAGTAGCCTGAATTGAATTTGTAGATCTTCTTGGGCTGCAAAGCTCTTCATCTTAGGATTTGTTTGTATCTCGCACAGTTTTTCTAGATACCGAGTGGATAGACTGCCAGTACCGACACAAAAGTTCCTGCGGTACCGGCAAAAAAGTTGTCTGCCGCTACCGGTAAAAAAGCATATCTTGAGAATACCGAAGGCACTATCAGGTATTTTAGAGTAAGTTCATGTGATTTAGAAGCTATTTTGTCATAATTTATCTTTTGATGCTTTATATGGAACTTTTTACGTACATATATATCGCACTTTATCGTCGATTTGCTACAAAAGAATTACGATTAACGATTCGTATGTTTGGGAAGGCACCTCTGTGACTGGTCACATAACTAATGTTGATCAAACTCCTACCCCTTTCGAACGTATCGTGGCGGGCGGGAAAAGGACCCATGTGACTGGTCACAAAAATAATGTTGGTCAAACTCTTTCCGCTTTCCATTGCCACTCCATCGTCACTCCATTGTCTGGTCCCAGGAATAATGTTGGTCAAACACTTACCCCTTTCCACAGTCGCAAGTGGACGGGAAGGAACTAATGTGACTGATGACAAAAATAATTGCGATCAAACACCTACCCCTTTTCAACGTTTAGTGGGAGTGGGGAAGCACCCCTGTGACTGGACACAGAAATAATGTTGGCCAAACCACTACCTTTTTCCAGCGTCTCGTGGGGGCAGAAAGGCACCCCTATGAGTGGTCAAAGAAATAATGCTGGTCAATCTCATGGATATAGGAATGGGAGGGAACTCACCGCATGCTTCGTAACTTGGGCGCGGAATTTGCTGGTAAGTGAGGGACAGAAGTCGACTATGTTGATCTGAAAAAGCATGGGGAGTAATTGAGAAGAGAAAAGCAGTCTGCTCTTTCTCTCGCAATATCGATTCAGCACACCAAGATGGCCGACAGCCCCGCTCTTCGCTGCAACCCCGCTACGACATGCCTAGTGCGCTCCTATTCCTACGCCCATGGTCAGTCTCTTACCCCTTTGATATTTTTATCAACATTTTCCGAAGTTAAAACAAAACTATGCATTGGTTTGAAAAATGGTATGAATAAAATTTATAGATTTTTTCGTGAGTAAGTTTTCTTTTTAACACTTTTTCCGTATCTCGCATACACGCAGAAAAATGGATGTTTAAACGTAACATCTAGATTTTCAGGGTTAACATTGGACTATAGGACTTAAGTATAGGATAGCAATCTAGATTTTCAAAGTTAATATCTCTAGATATCAAACAGTGAGATGTTACTCTGTAGCATCAACAATTTTCAACTGAAATATCCGAAATATGAAATAGATGTTTATGACTATTTCAAATACCGACTGTAAATATTTGAGGAGTTTGCTTATTTCTGATAATTCAAGGAATTAATTATTAACTTATTTGTGAATTTGAAATTAAACTTCATTGTTCGTACATAAACGGAAAACAAAAGTATGGAATATCGATTAGATTATACATTTAGTCACGTTGAGGTTATCTTTAATATTTGTAATTCAAAATAAGAAATAAAAACGGAGTATGTAAACGGAACGAATTAATCAGTATTCGAAATTGCATCTATTTTGGTGGCATGAACTCAAATTTTATTTTAAATTTACAAACATTTTGTCAGATGTATTCGAGTCAATATAACCTCTAACTCAAGAACCTTCTTCCCTCGTGTAGGCAGACAAAAGTCGTTATCCGATTTTAATTATGGACAGCTAATTTTTATCTTACGGAGTTGTTCCAAAATTGTAATATTCTATAATAATAATATCGAAAATACAGGGCTGGGAGGAAAAACTCGTCAAAATCGAACATGCAACGGGCAACGTGTGGCGGCGTGGGTCGTAAAATTCCAATGCGCGATGCGTATGCGCTCGGACAAATTCAACATCTGAATGTGTTTCAGTTTAACATGAACATATTTTGATGCCTACTATCTCAAGAAGATAGTACATGTTTTGCATAAATATCTGCATGTTAGGTGGTGCAAGCTTATCCTTTGGACATCTACTTTTAAACATCCATTTTTCTCTGTGTAGTTTGGCCGAAAAATTGAATTTTTAGTTTTTAAAAATGCATTTTCGATGGAGAAAACCAGAACTGTTGGTTAACAATTGCTGGTTAACGAACTTGTTCTTTTTTTAAGGCCTTCAAAAAGTTTACCAAAGCTCAATACAATCTGTTTAGGAGAGCGTATAAAAAAAATAATAAAGGTTGAACTTTCACTTCCTGGATGCCTCAAAAGTTTCTAGTGGGTGCCAAAATAATTTCCTATAAGTTTAATAAAAAAAAATCATTCTCTTAGTAAAAGTTGTATATTATAATAATATTGATTTTCATGCAATATAGAACTCATCAAATATTATCTTATGCTCACACACTGAATCTACAGTACCGAAAATGTTTAGAATCACGAAAAGTGTCGTTTTACTCGCTATTTTTAAGTCAATCATTCTTCTTTTTCTTTTTGATTCAAATGAACAGTAAAAGCAGTATTCTATGCTGGTACAAGTGCTTATGCGGTATAGAACTTACCAAAAATGGTCACTTATATCATCTTAGTTAATAACTTTTACCGTTCACCTGGATCAGCAAAAAATGATTGGCTTGAAAATAAGAAGGAAAATGAAATTCTTCGTAATTTTTACACATTGACCGTTTCCCTGAATTAGAAAAAGCTATTTGCCTGAAAATAACGGTAAAAATGAAATTTGTTTTGCAAACTCAGATATTTTTGTTGCCTAAACTTTCAGAAAGTCTTCCTGGCACCCATTAGAACCTGTTCAGGTCCCCAACATTGTATATGTTCAATGCGCCCTTCGGATTAGTCTTTTGAAAGTTATCGTGCCTAAACGATACTATAGACAGTCAATTTACGATTTATAAGTCATAAGAGTCATTCAGCAGTGACCGTCGTAAAAATATATTTTTTTCTGACTCAGGGGTTCCCAAAACATAGAGATTTAATGAAAACCGATGAAGTCAAATTTTACATAGATCTGATAGCTTCTCATCAAGATGAGAATCTAAAAAGTTTTTTCCAATTTCAAAAAATTTGTTATTAGTTCATTTGGTATTGCGTCTAACAGGAAATTTTTTTGGGTCCTTAAAGGCAGAACAATTTCGAAAACCAGCCTTTCTCGCCAACGGTTTTGGTTTTATCCATCGTAAATGCTATACAAAAATCGAATATTTTAAAATTGTATGCCAAACTACAACAGATTTTACGAGAAAAACAAAAAATACGCGTTGTCACGTCCCGTGACGTATATATATATATATATATATATATATATGTTAATATATTTATTTATATATGTATCTATTTGCATGCTTACACTAATAAATACTTAATAAATATAGAGCGAATATTGCGCGCTGTAGAGTGTAGCTATATATATCAGCACGTTGTACGCTGTAGATTGTAGAATATAACTATATATATAATGAGCACGAGAGTAAAGGTATAGAGTATAGACTATAGTAAGAACATTGTAATCCGTAGCGTGCACCGCCTAGCCATAGACGCATATACTATAGAGCACAAAAGCACGTGGAGGCTGGATGACATAGCTATAGATATACTGAAAACATTGTAAGCCGTATAGTATAGTATATATATATATATATATATATATATATATATATATATATATATATATATACTCGTGACGTATGCGTATACACCGGCGTCCCAGAATACAGGGAAGTCGCCATAGACCCTATAAAAAGTCAATGGACCAGCATGGGTCAGTCATAAGCAAAGTGATAAGTTAGAAGTTATAGTTCACCTCTTCTCTATTTTTCTACGGTTTTCTCCGATTCGACTGTCCAGTGTCTAGTCTGTCAAACCGTTATCTCTCGTATGTCAGTGTGTGCCCTTGTGACAGTGTTGTGCACCGGGAAATCCGAATCTGGGATTTCTCATCTTTGGAATACTTTGAATCAATTCCAACCTGAATTGGACCCACTATTATCAACCATTGGAACACTTTGAATACCAATTAATGATCTACCAAAATCTTGGATATCCAATTCATAATAAGGTGCACAACCCCTTCTTCCACACCATTACACAGACCATCTAGATAACATTTGATTCTTCAATCGAATCAATAACCGGTAAGTCCTCATACCAATAACTCTAATTTCATTTATCTAACTCCTTTGGGCCATAATATATGAGTATCCTTTATTTTAAAGGTCCTGGCCAAGGATTAGAGACAAGTCTACAAGACTTCCTTTAGCTTCTTGTGCTAAACTCTTTTAATCAATACATTTTAATGGTAATTATTCATAATAAATTGTTGAACTCATCTATAATTTATATATTGGCTACTCTTTCCTCTTCCCTGTGCGAGATCTTCGATCTCAACTAAAACGAGGAACCTAATTAACAAGGAAAGTATTCTGCGTTTTCCATGACGTAACAGCGTCCTATCGAAAAATGATAAATAACAAATTTATAGCTCTTTTTGGGTAAACAACTTTTGTCTAGTCATTTTTTTTTCGCAGCTTCTGTCGGTTTTCCAACAAATTTTATTTCATATTTTTAATGTTATTTTTTACGTTTAAAACGAAAACTGCGTGATCTATCCAAAAATAGGTAATAACAATTTTGTAGCTCTTCTTAGGTGATCAACTTTTGTGCAATGATTTTCTTTCGTGGCTATAAAATATTATTACTATTAAATTTATAGCTCTTTTCTGGGTGAATAACTTTTGCTTGTTTATCCTTTTTTGTATTTTGCATAGTTTGACCGCAAAATGGAATTTTTCATGTTTTTTTTCTGGGGGGGGGGTAAACCAGAACCGTTACCCAAAAAATACTGGTTAGCGTACTCGATCTCTTTTGTTGGTCCCTAAAAACGTGTGCCAAAGCGCAAACTCCTAATTCGATTAGTCTTTCGAAGGTTCTCTGGTATACAGACGACGACAACACAACGACAGACACAGATATCATCGTAAAAGTTGTTTTTTTGGATTCAAAAGGTCTCGAAATGTGGAGATTTAAAGAAATCCGTGATAGTCAGTTTTGACATAAAAATAATACATTCTCATTGTCATAAGACCCGGATAGTACAAAAGTTTCCCTGAACATTCCAATGGAAGGTTTAAGGAATTCAGAAAAATGTTCTAGGAAGGTTCCCGGAGGTAGCTAAATGTCAGCATTTCCAGGAAGGTTCGGGGAATGTTTGTGAGAAATCTAGTTGATTAAATTAATTAAATTTATATAATGCGAAAATTGTCACCAACATTCCACGAACCTTCCTTGGGAACCTTCCCGGATACGCGGACATTTATCTACTTCCGGGAAGCTTCCTGGAACATTTTTTAAAATTCTCCGAACCTTCCACTGTAATGTTCTAGGAATGTTCAGGAAAACTTTTGTGCTATTCGCGAATGTAAAATCCAAAATTAAAATTTCGAGCCAAATGACGCTAATTACGGGAAAACGTCTCAACGAGGAATTATTGCTTTTAAAAATTCCTGCAAAATTTATTTCAACCATTTTTTGACAGAACTTGTCGTTTTCAATCTATTTATCGAAATTGACATGCGAGATACCCAACAAAGTCCAACGAAGCGATTGCAACTTCTCATTGTAAGGTAGCTCAGAAAATAAATATACATTTAAAAATGTCTGTCGAAAATTGAAGGCAAAGCGCGAGTATAACGATTAGAAAGTGTACCTCTAGGCCTACAGAGGCATGAGTAATTTAATCTTTAACTATACATACCTAATTACTAGAAAATTCAGAATATCATGAAGCATAGACAAACTGGGATCTGAAAAAGATAATTTTGTTAAAGATTTATTCAAGTCTTCCGAGTGCAATGAATAAATTTCAGATCTTGACTTTGCTAATTCGTTCTGATCGCACAGCGCGCGATTAGAACGTGCCCGCGCGGCGGGCCAATTTTTCAATATAATAACTCCCTAACCGATAGGTTTCTTTTTGTTAAACAGACATATACTTTTCTTAACAATAGAATTGAATTTTACTTATTTACAAAAAAAAATTGACATTTTTTTTGTTAATATTTAAAACGTTCGAACAAAATCTGAAAATAAAAAACAATTAAAAAAATCAAGTGCAAATACGCCACAATAACCTTAATAATAGAAAATCATTTTGTGCATCACAAAAACCTACATTAAACCCACAGTTTCCTATTTATCCATTTTTTTAGAACACTTTTTTACTCAGTTTTCAGTGTTTCAGGTTTTAATACTTAAGATTTAATGCTTTCTTTTAGTTTTAAAAAACTTTCTAAATAATAATTTAAAATATGTGAAAAAATGTTTCTTTTTGAATTTTAACTATTTCGAAAATGGCAAGATACTTTATTTTCATTTTGAGTATGAAATACTTGAAAATCTTCAGAAAAAAAGTATTTGTATAGAAAAGTCGAGGGCAGGAACTTTCAGGTTCAAAATGATTGAGGCTCACCCTGCATTTTTCTATTAGTGTGGTTGTAAGAGATAAGAAAATGAGAAACTTTAGTTTTGATGTTGTGAAATTACCGTGGAATCCTGTAGCCTAGGAAACCCTTCCTTGAGGGCGCTTGTCGAACTCTTTGGCTTGGCTTTTCAATATAGAGTGAAAATGCTCTAATTATTTCCACGGGTAATAAAAATTCCTATTATTCAGAAATTTTTTGTATTTGCAGTTTTTGCTAGTGGACAGTTATACAAATTATAAATAAATTGTTTTGCTCAATTTTGAAATTTTGAAAAACGTACAAAAACATTTTTTTTTTTTTATTGAGTTAAATAATGCACGCTTCTTTAGAAAAAGTTGAATATGTCGAGCCTGAAATTTCTTGAGCTTGAATTGAAGAAACATGCTATCTTTTTTTTTCTTGAAAAAATGTGCTTTCGCGATTTTGGAATTTTAGGAATTTTTTTTTGCGATTTTTGAACACTTTAGACAACACAAAGAGAGAAAAAATACTCTTGAATCAATGAAATATGCTTTGAAGCATCAAACGGTTCTTCCACCCTCGTTCAACTGCATAATGCATATATACTATAATTTCAAAAGCATATGCTATTGCTACTTCTTTTGTTAATTCATATAAAATATTAATAAATGATTAAAAAAATTATTACGCTGAACTGAATATGTCATAGACTTAATAGTGAAATATTATAAAGTTAACTGCACGTGAAATTCAAAGCAACAGATGGTGAAAATAAAAAAAGTTGGAATTATTCAATTAACAATTTTGTTATTTAAAAGTATTTCAGAACAACGTAAAATTGTTTTTCTTGTCATAGTAATCACAATAACTGTAAAATAAATAATAAGCCAGATGAAGAGGTTAGGTTCTTATTTAAAATTTTAATTTTTAAAAATGTATAGGGTCAAATATTTAATTTAACTCGTTTGAAATATTTTGCATGGTGGCATAATAATAATGATATCCGCTTGTAGAACATTTATACTATATATCAATTTGCCAATGTAAATTGGGAGTTATGTTTGTATCCATTCACAATATAATTAGTAAAACAAGTGACTTTAGGGTTATTTAAAATTATTTTTCAATTAAACCATAATGGGAATATCAATTATTTCCCTTCATGCAGTTAACTTCACTCAATGAATATAAATTTTGTGTTACCGGATGACAAGGTTACCTAAAAAATGTTTATTATTTTTGAGTATGTTTTCACGTAGACATAACCTAACAATCAAATTTTGTATATGCCTCCTAAATAGGGTTCTTCTAATAATAAATAAATGTTATCGGGTGACACCCAATTGTTGTAACATCTTTTTCGGTCTTCTAAATTGATTATTTGGATCAGATAATAGTATATCACATCACAAACAGGTTTAGGCACGTCTTTACCGCGGGGAGGTCCATGTTCGCAGGTCCTTGCGAACATTGAATTCCACGTGAAGACTTGTGTAACCCTATGAGTGATGTACGATATTTTATTCGGAACCACCATGTTATCAGACTGTAGAGCCCCCAGGAAAGTAAGCGTTAGATAGCCCTTCACCGAAATAGTGCGAGGATGTCCTATGAAGTGAATGTTTTTTGATAATGATGATGATCACTGTCCGAACGTTCCTCTGTTTTGTTTTCTCCATCTGTCAAATTTCTCGAAGGCCAGCTCATATTTATCCTTAGATTTTTCGAGCACTAAATCTTGCTTTGCTTCTTTCACTTCTTCATTCACTGTAAAAACTAGGATTCGATTTAGAACTTAATTCGGTATTAAAACAATTCACGCAACAACAAAATTGCACTTCAGTTTAATACGCCAATCTAATATAATAAGGTCGATATGTGGATTGAAGTAGGCTCGAAATAAGAATCATCTGTTAATAACTAAATCTGATGAAACAAATTCTAAACTGTCAAGTTTAGACTTTGACTGAAATTTGAAAATATAGTTAAATTGTTAGGTTTCCATTAATGTCAGTACAAGTGGGGGTTTCGTGTCACAGAACATAAATTGAAGGTCAAAATTTAAACAATCAAGAAATTAAATTAAAATTTTTTTTATTTCAATACATTACTTGATTTCTATGATAGACAGTACGAGGGGTTTCGGGGCACAGAAAAGGTATTTTGGTGCAAAATTCAAAAATTCCAAAATTTGACCTAAAATTGGTAAAATGTTATTGAATTGATAGATTTTCATGTTCAAAATTGAAGAATTTAAAATAGCAACCTAAGTTTTGGAAATTCTATTTCATTGGTAAATTTCCATGAAAGTCAGTAAGAGGTGGGGTTTCAAGTAACAGAATACGAATTTAAGGTGAATATTGAAAAAGTTGAAACAAATTTTGAACATTTTATTTAATGGGTAAATTTTCATCAAAGTCTGTAAGAGAACGTTTTTTGAGTCAGAAAACAGTAATTTGCGGCCCAAAATTCAAAAAGCTGACATCAATTTTGAAAATTTTATTAATCTGGTATATTTCTGTGAAAGTCAATACGAGGGGTTTTTTTCGGGGTAAGCATTCGTATTTTGAGACTCAAAAAACTCCTTTGTTTTAGAATTCATGAAAATCTGCCAAATTAATATCATTTTCAAAATCCTAGGTTAACATTATGTGTTCTATGACTTGATAAGCCCCCTCGTAATCGACTTTCATGGAAATCTACCAGTTTAATCATATTTCCTAGATTCAGGTTCACTTTTGGAATTTTAGCTTCAAATTTGTATGCTGTGACGCAGAAAACCGTCTCTTACTGACTTTCATAGAAACTCACTAATTTAATAAATATTTCAAAATTTAGGTTTCCTTTTATAATTTTTAGATTTTTACCTCAAGTTTGTGTTGTGTGACTTGAAAATCCCCCTTGTATTGACTTTCATAAAAATCCACTAATTTTTAAAATTCAAGTAGTTTTTTTAATTTTGATCCCAAATTCGTATTTTCAAACTCGAAAGCCCCCTCCTTTTTTACTTTAATGGAAATCTACAGATTCAGTCCAATTTCCCAAATTTTAGCTCAACTTTTCGAATTTCTTGATTTTGACTCCTAATTTGTATTCCACGATTCAAAAAACCCCCTGGTCATGACTTTCATGAAAAGTAACTAATTAAAAAAAATCTTCAAAATTTTATTGACCTTCTTTAATTTCTTAATTTTGACCCCGAATTCGTGTTCTGTGCCCCGAAAACCCCCCCTCGTACTGAGTTTCACGGAAATCTACTAATGAAATAAGTTTCAAAATTGGAGTAAAATTTCAAAATTTTTTTATTCTGTCCCCAAATTCATGCTCTGTACCCGTAAGTACTACCTAACATTAGTGCGCAGACGTACGTTGTATGTAACTTTATTGCGCAGCCATGGGAGCTGCGTAACTCTACTACGCATACATACTACGCTACGTAATTCAATTCAGCATTCACAAGTTCCATGGAACTCTACTGCGCATATATAAGTACCCTATAAATTCGCTGCGTATCCATAATAAGTGACGTGTAAATATACTGCGCATCTGTAAGTTCCATTGAACTCTAGTGCGCTGATGTAAGTGCTGTGTGATTCTAATGTGCATACATAAGTACACATAACATCACTGCATCCGTCTGTGGCATGAAACTCTTCTGCGCATCCGAAGAAGTCATGTAATTCCACTGCGCATATTTGACTGTTATGTATTTCTACTGCACAGCCATTCATGCCGAGTAACTCTACTGCACAAATACGCTTTCCACGTAATTCACTTGCGCATCCACAAGTTCCATGGAACTCTACTGCGCATATGCAAGTCCCCTTCACTTTACTGCTATCCATAAGTGACGTGTAACTATACTGCGCATCCGTAAGTTCCGTGGAACTCTACTGCGCTGATGTGAGTGCTGTGCAATTCTACTGCGCACACATAAGTACTCCCAGCATTACTGCGCACCCGTAAGTAGCATGGAACTCTACTACGCATCCGTATAAGCCATGAAACTCTACTGTGCAGGTGTAACTGCTATTTAACTCTACAGCGCATCTATAAGTACCTCCAAACTTTACTGCGCAGAAATAGGTACCGTGTAACTATATTGCGCATCCGTATGTCTCAAGGATCCGGGTCCGGACTAATAAGAACATAAAGGGTTCGGGTCCGGACTCGTACCCGTAAGAATTTAAAAGGTATGGTTGTGGACTCAATGCCTTAAGCACTAGAAGTGTCCGGGTATGGATCAGGACCTTACAGAAATTAAAGGGTCCGGGACCCGCACCCTTAAGAATTATGTGTCCAGTCCGCACCCGGACTGGTCCAACCTGAAAATTTCCGATCCCTGATATTTTGATCTATTCTTTGTTTTTTGTAAGATTGAAGTTTGGAACAATTGAAACAATGCACCCTCTGTACCAATTTAGTTCGCTATCTCGGATCATTTATCAATCTGAAGTTAGCAAACTAAACAAGACAGAAACTGGTACTAAAATAGACTATTCGTGAGATCATATTAGAATGCTCAAAAAAGGATCCCAGATAAAAATGAATGCCTAGTTTTTACTGTGTTGATGTTGAGGGTTGGCATTTTGGTTGTTTTTTCCATGATTTTGAGTGTACGAAGATTTACATTTATAGCACATATATATATATATATATATATATATATATATATATATATGCGTGTGTATGTGTATGTGTGTCTACGGTAAATCAATTAAATACATTTTCCGTTATTCAGGGGCCATTTGTGAAACTGATTAACTAACTGAGCGGTGGCGTTTGGAAATAATTGAATGCCGCTACCTGGACGGTATGGTAAAGGTATAAACGTTCACTTTTCTGGGGGCGTGATAGGCTCATAACATGGTGGTTTCGAATTAAAACCCTTTAAATGTAATTAACTTCTCGCATCATGAAGTATATTCAATAATCTTCAATTATTAACCAAAAGGCAGTCAAGAACACATTACCGAATGAAAACTCATATATAATTGAATTTATTTTAAGACTAACAAAAGTAAAAATAATTGGGACATAGGGTGTTGTGGGGGGAAGACGCTTGATTACACCCTGAAATTAGAAGGTTATTCCTCCAGGTAAAAAAATATAATATTCCAGGGACACCATATTTTCAAATTCTTTATTTTCACCAAGTGGGAAACCATACATAACAATTTTGTTAGGCTCTTCACTTGGGGTGATCGCTAGAGAGATTTATCAGCAACCTGGGTCGGAGCAGTGTTGCGGAATAAACGTGTCATTTAAATAAATGACACGAGAACTCCAGATCAATCTAAAATATCTATACCCAACACTTCTATACCTAGCTACCTCATACCTATATACCTACCTACTTTATACCTATATACCCATATACATTATACAAACTACTATTTCCCAACCGAGCAAGTCACGCCTACCCCGAAAGGGAAATGGCTTAATGGTATAATAATAATAATAACATTTCTATACGTCTTAACACAAGCCGCTTCCCCTTGTTCTTGCCGAGTCAGTACGTTTAGAATCGACCGTGTGTAGAAAATACCAGATAAACGTACGAATTGTCCGGACGTTTAGACTTGGCGATAAATTGATGTATCACATAAGATTTTTCTTTATATTAAACACTTTTTCCTATAAGATAAATATCTATTTTAACATGATAATATAATATTCGATTGACACAGTATTCATCCTTCGCTGCTTTTACCACAGATTCTGTATATTTTATAGTATATGCTTTTGACCATAATCGAATGTTCAATTAGTTGTTTCTAACGTAGATACTATCAAACCTAAGGTATCTATGTTTGACGGAAATAATTTTTTTTACAAAGTTGAAAGATGCTTTATGGATTCAAAAATATGTTTATCACTTCAACTAAATATTTTCTTCGGAATACATTAATGTTTATTTTTCTCAACTTGATATGCTTCGCCTTCACAGTATCAACATTTCGATCGAGTTTTCGATTAATAGTTGTGTGTTTTTGATTGAAAGATAAAAATTATTTTCTTCAAACCAAAATGTTTACAATAGATGCATTGAAATGTCCATATTCCGTGTCTGTGAAGTGTACTTAGAGTGCCAGATTCCTATACTCTGAGATTAGCGTCCATTTTTTGAAAAGATATCACGTGCTACAAACTTCACACTCGTGAAATAGTCAACTTCTCGCACTTATTACACAATAGCTATTTTTCCGTGAAAGAAAAATAATAGCATGTTTTATTGAGTAAAAATGAGGACATTACCGGTTTGACATATTCAATTTTTTCCAAAAAAGTGTACATTTAACTGAATCCAAGAAAAATATTTTATGCACACTTTCAATCAATTCTAAATTGGAAAAAAACAATCACTTATTCTTTACATTTTTGAGATGCCAACCCACACATATATTCCCCTGGGCCCAAACGATTTGAATAATTTTAACATTTTCACCTCACCCTAATGTGTATACTGATATAAAGTCTAACAATTTTTTATTTTTTCCAGGTGTTTATTGAATCAAGTAAAAAAAAATGGAGCGAAATATTGTCCTAAATTCAAAAGACTGGGAGGTGCACGCACATCAAGATAAATGCGTAACCTTATCGGGAATATTTATGTTCATAAGGCTGCTATCATTCATATCATTTTATATTTTATATTCCGTAATTTTTCATCGTTGACAAAGCATTTACGCGCACTTAATTTTAATTATTTGTTTCCTTGAAATTACATAGAAAGGAAACTTTTTAATTTCATTTTAATGAAAACAATAAACAGAACAATTAAAAGTAGTAGCCGCTTGAAGAAATTTTCAGAAAAAATGTAGTGAGCTTTATGTGCTCAAATACATTGACCTTGAACGTCAATGGGTGTTCAGTACAATTTAACTTAATATCTGTTTTAAAACATTTGGATCTTTATGTTATATGAGTAGCGAAAATGCTGCTATCAAACTTTATTTCCAAAAATTACATTTTACATCAAAAGTGAACAAATAATTCAATAAAATTGAGAAAGAAATTTAAATCAAATTTATTATGTAGAGACCTATTTTTCATTCTAAATTTAAGCTATGGCAATATATTTAAAAAATAATTTCTTCTCCTTGTTCTTAGTGGAAAATAATGTCTACGTTTTTATATATATTTTACTAAATGTAATGTACGTATGAGTACTGCCACAAATATCATCCTAAGACTGCACTGTTTAATAAATGTGAATTTAATTATAAATCTAATTGTCGTGAAAATCTTAGACTTATGTAATAAATCTAATACAGCAACTTTTGATTACCACAAAGCGAACTGAAAGTTTTCGATGATGAATTTTTTGCCTCTTGGGTAATCAAAGAATAGGGAAATACTTGAAAATCTGTTCAAAAAATTTGAAATTAATATGGAGAGTTGTAAATAGAAAAACTGACTTTTAATGAGTATTCACGATATACATTTTTAAAACAATTTATTCTCAGAGAGATATGACTTTGTAGAATTTTACTTTACTAATATTTAGATATCTTAAGAATAATTCTATTCTTCCAAAAGGCTGAACATCTGCATTCTTTACAAATGTTCATACATATGAGACGACTGATAGTATTATTAGTATGTACAAATGGAACATTATTGGTTAAGATTTTTAGGCCATAAAGAGTTTCTTAAACTTGTTATATTCAGTTTGATCGTTCATACAGGCAGTTATATAAGAACATGATATATAGGTGAACATTTTTATGATTAGTTTATAATTAGTTTATATTTTTGAATCGCAGGTGGAGTACCTACTAATAAAATGTACGTCTTATGGTGAATTAAGCGATCTGGACCCGAGTAAAAATTCTTCTACTTGGTTTCGACTTGAATTGCCCCCAATCAAGACATGCTAGTGTCGAAAAGTTCGGCTCTAGCATGTCTCCTTATTGAGACGGAGCCAGACTTCAATTTATGTCTTGGAGACAAGTTTCTATGCCTTGAAGACATATATATATTTTTTTTGAGTCGAATTTTTATGACTGCAAGTCGAGCGGTTAATAACTTCGAGTATATCCCTGCCCTGAAAAAAGGGTCATTCTGTCATAAAAGCTAATCTTTGTTAATAATTAAACAATTTTGTATATTTTTACACAATATATATTGAATCAATTAATTCATAGATTTTCATTTGTATTATACTTGTTTGATGACGATACCAAAAATGCTGTTTGTTTTTACGTATTTCTAACGGCTTAGGAGATCCTTATAGAAAATTACAATTTTAATTTTTGTGAGGAAAATTTTTCAGGGTTATACTCGTTCAGACCCACATATTCAGGATATGTAAATTAAAAACAACTAATTTAGAAATTATATGTACGTGTATATCGCACAGTGAATGACGTCCTACTTTGTAACAGGAAAAGTGATCCTCACCCACTCTGCCATTCGGCAGCCTCCCTAGCAGACCGCAGAAGGACAATACGGCCAGGCCAGGGTAGACGGAGCGATCACCCCGAGGTCTTCAGTTAGATGCACAGATTGAAAGCTCTCTCCTGGTGTGTCATGTAAGTGTATGTGTGTGTGTTCATTATTAGAAATCGACCAGCGACCATCAAACGTGATTTTCCCGTAGCTCAAGCGCAAGAAGATCGTTGACTTATTTTCGAGTCTTCTTAAAATCGAATAGTGACCCCCAAAGCTAGTCCCCTCGACATGGGGCCTCTACCTTGGTACGTAACCAGCCTCTCCTGAGGGCACCTACAGTCTAAGGTGGGTTCCAAACCACCAAAGCCCCGGTGGAAGTACATAGAAAAATTTCCATTGGTACCGGCCGGCCCAGGGATCGAACCCCAGTCCTCCTGCATGGAAGCCTGCGCTCTATCGTCTGAGTCATCGAGGCTTCAATAATAAGTTTGTTTATCTGTAATAATTAGGTTCGTTGGATGGCGAATCTAAAAATTTTGTCCATTTTTCTTCATCTCCAACAGTTCACTAGGTAGTATAGTATACCATTAAGCCATTTCCCTTTCAGGGTAGGCGTGACACTACCCGATTCAGGTAGTGTTTCTAGGTGGATAGTTTAGTGGATAGGTACTTGCAGAAAATCACAGTTTTAATATTTTTTATGAAAAATTTCATATGCCCGTAGTTGTTGAGACAGACAGGTACAACATTTTTAATTCAAAAGTCAGTTATTACAAAATTACAAGTTTTATAGTTTGTAAAATTGTAATACTTAGCAGATGTGAACTGTTTGGTCTCATCCTATCTGGAAGTGGAAGTTCCTGCCGGTAATAAGAAAACTAATATATAAATTAACCTTCCGTCTCTCAATACAAGTCAACCTTGACTTGTCTTGGCGCAGCTGCAGGCAAAAATGCAAGAGAAATGTGTATATCTCCAATGCCTAGCTGGCGAGACGAAACCAGACATCATGGTCCTGTAGATATATTTAAAACAGTCAAGAAAAATCAAGACTAAATATTTTTACCCGGGTGCGTATTATGAACGAGTGAAGTTAGTATCAGTGAAAAAATGAGATGTAAGTAAGTAAGTATACCATTAAGCCATTTCCCTTTCAGGGTAGGCGTGACACTACCCGATTCGGGTAGTGTTTGTAGGTGGATAGTTTCTTGTAGTAAATAACTACAAGTGTGGACTGACCACACCCACGATGTGCCAACAGCACGCAGTATTCTCGAATGGTCACCCATCCAAGTACTAACCGCGCCCAACGCTGCTTAACTTCAGTGATCTGACGAGAACTGGTTTTTTCAAAAATAGGTAAAGTGAGTCAACGCCTGCAAATAAAAGTATTCTTCCAATACTGGGTAATGCGGCGCGACACATGTGGAAAAGTTGATTGGGACGAGACTGGACCCCAACCAGATTGCCCAATTATTAGTTGGGCCCCAATTGGGCAGCCCAATTACTGCCCAATTCGATCTCGAGTGTTTCCACTTTGTTCGTATTTATAATTAAATGGTGCTCATTTCACGAGCACTTTTCTTCCCGTTAGCAAATGTATTTGCTTCCTCATAGAGGAAGCATTAGTTATTTCTTTGAATAATAGAAAAACCAAAGTCTTCATTTTGATCAATTTAAAAATAGAAATTTACAAGAAATACAACATTACAAAATAATACAAAAAATTTTTAAATACAAAGACAAATCAGGCGAATCGAACTTTGTATTCGAAATGATAATTTTTTGAGCTGGAAAAGGGAAGGGAAAACTTCTGTCGCACCCTATCCCTTTCCCAGCTTTATGATTTCTTCACAAAAAATGGCAGAATTATTATATTTGAAAATTTATGATCAAAAAGACTTTTCTATTCAGACGTCAACTATAAATCATATCAATGAAAAAAGTTTTTCTTTTTGGAGAAGATGACTCAAATATTATAAATGAGCATAACTTCCTTGATCTTCAATAAAGTGTATTAATATTATAGATCAATCGATTTGCCTTGAATCAAGGAATCTTTTCCGTTCTTGCATCAATTTTTAATTATGTTAGTGAAAAAAGTTTTACTATAAAAAACGTGTTTTCAAATATTATGCATTACCATAGATTCCTTACTCATCAATAAAATGTAATAATATTGAAGGTCAATCGATTCGACTCGAATCAACACATCTTTTCTGTTCTTGCATCAACTTTGAATTATGATAATGAAAAAAGTTTTACTATAAAAAACCGATTTTCAAAATATATAAATTACCATAACTTCCCTACTCTTTGATAAAATGTATTAATATTATATGTCAATCGATTCGTTTCGAACCAAGGGATCTTTTCTATTCTTGCATCAACTTTAAATTATGTTGAAGAAAAAAGTTTTACTATAAAAAACCGTATTTTCAAATATTATGCATTACCATAGCTTCCTTACTCATAAATAAAATGTAATAATATTGAAGGTCAATCGATTCGGCTCGAATCAACACATCTTTTCTGTTCTTGCATCAACTTTGAATTATGATAATAAAAAAAGTTTTACTATAAAAACCCGATTTTCAAAATATATAAATTACCATAACTTCCTTACTCTTTGATAAAATGTATTAATATTATAGGTCAATCGATTCGTTTCGAACCAAGGGATCTTTTATATTCTTGCATCAACTTTGAATTATGTTAATGAAATAAGTTTTACTATGAAAAACCGATTTTTCAAATATTATTAAGTGCTGAGAAAAAATGCAACAAATATTTTCAGAAATCCTTCGGTCAGTTTCAAGATATTAGTCGGGAAAATAAGCCCTCCAAATTTCATCAATTTATCTGCGACCATTTTCAAGTGATCGTGTTCACAAAAAAGCGTGACATCCACACACACACATCCACACACACACATCCGGACAATTGCTTAGAACATTGTATTAGACATTTTTAAATTGAGGAAGGTTCAATTAAATGAATTTAAAAATTTTGGAAAATGTTACCATTACAAAGCTTCCTCTATGAGGAAGCAAAAAGGGTACAATTATCGAATTCATAAAGTTGAAAGTAATAAATGATAAATATTTGTCCTTACTTTTTTCAAATTTGACACTTTTTTATGATTTAAGAACTTTTAGCATCCTGTTATTCCTTTTGACCTCCATCCCAGTCTCTTCCAACAGTCAGCTCAGTCCTAAAAGCATATGACGTGGTGTTTTCTGCATTAAATTTGGTTTAGTACAAATACTCAACTGAGAATGAGAAACAACGCAGACGGCAGAGCTCGTCTGCGGCGTTGCGGCTCACGCAGCCGCACACGTTAAATAATACAGGAGGGTTTTCCAAAATTACAAAATGCTAAGTTCAAAACAAATGTTTATTCATTGCTGTTTCACTTGAAAATGTTACTGTACTCTGCTGATCTCTTCGTCGCTTTTAGGAAATTTCGATTTTAAGTTAGAGCTTATATATAATTCGAAAACAGTTTTATTCTTTTAAATATATGGAAAAAATAATATGTAAAATATATTATAAACTCACCGTAATGTTAAAAGAAAAATGTTAGTGTTTAAACAAAATTTAATGGTCAGAAGTTCTTTTTAAGGATGAGAGAAAAAAAATTCAGCAAATTAATGTACTTCAAACATTTCCAACAAAATATGATAAACAAGTTATATTCGTAAATGATTCATTTACTATGTAATGTTATAATGTAAGAATTATTTTCATTCATATGAATGAAATATGGGTGCTATATTCTGCTTGAATCGCTCAATATTTTTTAACCCATATGCGTAATGTATTATTCGCACGGCGTTTTTAATCAGGATTATCGCGATTCATATTTATTTCTAAACGGATGCAGTTTAAAATAACTTTAGCGATATAAGTAGCAGCAGACCACAGCCGACATTTTATCTCTCTATTGCCCTCTATCGATATAACTGGGGTTACTTTTAGGGTCCAGACTGGTTTGCTCCGATGGTGCTCACTATGGGCGTTCTGTGAGAAATCCCAATTTGAGCCCAATTAGGAACAAATAAGCACTGATCGGCTTTATCAACATAAGTTTTGATAATTAAATCTTCGGAATAATTGGAAAAGCTTCAGGATTTGAATGGAATTGAAACCACTTAGTCATATAATTAAAGTAATCTGTTAATTAATTTGGAACGTCCACTATGGGCGTTCTATGGGTATGCCCAATGTAAGCCCAAGCAAGAAATCAAACACTGATCGGCTTTATTAACATAAGTTTTAATAATTAAAAAATCGGAATAAATGTAAAAGTTTCAGGATTTGGATGGGATTGCATTCACGTACTCATATAATGAAAATAATCTGTTAATTATTGCAGAACTTCGACTATGAGCGTTCTATGGGTATGCCTAATGTAATCCCAAGCAAGGAATCAAAGACTAATCGGCTTTATTAATATAAGTTTTGATCATTAAAAAGTCGGAATAGTTGGAAAAGTTTCAGCATTCGGGTGGGATTGCATCCACTTTTTCATATAATTAAAATAATCTGTTTATCAATTTCACTGTTTGTTATCTGGGCTAACCAGTTGGGGCCCAATTGGTGTCCAATCATTGGTTGGGCTAACTTGGGCCGATTTCCACGTGGGGAACGGCAATTTTAATAGTAAAATGTCGAAATGTTGAATATTGTACATCAGCCAACAAGGGTTAGTTAAAGAAGCACTTTGACTTTTTTCCAAGCCATAATATAAGTGCTTTAATTGATATAGATTCAATTTTTCCCTTTATGAAGCAATGCTACATATTTTGCAATCACAATATCGATTGTATTTGTCTTTCTATAAATTAATATATGTTATGCGCACCGCATTACCCGCTTCTCACCTATTGAAATGCCTAATTCTGAAAATTGTCTTTTAAGATAACAAGAAAGGGTTCAACCTGGAAAGATCTATATTGATTGTTTACTGCTTTACTACAATTTCTTGTTATGCTTACCCTAATCATCTTTAATCTAAAATTAGAAGTATTTTTTATTGTATCATTATTACCAAGCATTAGAATTTCTGTTTTCTTATTTTCAACTAGGAAAACATCAATTGTGCATACAATTTTTACAAGCTAATTTCACGCGAATGTTTTTCCTTACTTGTGAAGAAAATACGATATTCTCAATGGCTAGGTGTTAGGAATAAAGCTTGGTGGATTCCCCACCACGTCTTCCCTGCTCTCAGTTTCCGAGAGACAGCCAACAGGAAGGCCGGAAGGCCCACTCTCCTTC
>CAKNYM010048414.1:33133-124666 GCA_932195095.1 Andricus curvator | reverse complement strand
CTCGACACGATCACGAGAACGTATCGTATCGAACGGCACCACTACCTACAGAGCTTTGAGCAACTTAATCTTTAACTATACTAAATTAGGTAGAAATATCAGAATATGAAGACGCATATAAATACTGGGATATAAAAGAGATCTTTTTGATAAAGACTTATTCAAGCATTCCAAGTGCAATGAAAAAATATCCGAGCGCGAAGCGCGAGGTTACCCATCATCAAGCGGGAAGCGCGAGAAACAACAGTCGCGCGCCCTACTCTGTTCCTCCTATATAGGATATTCTAATTCTAATTATAAATTAGAAGTATTCTAATTATTTAGAAATTTAGAAATAATTAGAAATCATTCTAATTATAAATAGAACAATTAAAAATGTTTCATTTTTTCAATTTCTACGTTTCTATAGCCCAAAAATTTTAAAATAACTCAAAAAATCAAAAATAATTTTTCCATGTAATTCGACAAATTTAGGAGCCGTTAAAAATATAAATCAGATTTAACTTCCTACCACAAATTAAGCTTGCTATTGTATCGCTATATCAAGAAATAATAAATTATTGAATTATTTATATCTTCCACAAATAAGTATTGGTAATGGTGGTCGGAGCGGACGTGTCGATTTGCTGCTCTCCGGAGTATTGTATTTTCGAGTGTTTTTCTTGCTCTTTTTTCAAATAAAAGTTTGCAAGTAGTGACTTTGTGTGTTTCTGTTGCGTCTGAGCAAGTTGTTTTTTTCTAAACTGCTGGTTTCTTGTTGTTTTTGGATTTACCAATAACTGTCATTGAACAATTAGAGCAATGGGTGCGTGTCCAGACTGCAAGGAAGTGATTTCCAGAGGAGGACCTGAGGTGCTTATTTGTTTAAAGTGTGGTGTTTTGACCCATCTGGCCTGCGCGAATTTTAATATTTCGAAAAAAAAATTTGATAAACTCAAGAAGGGTCAGGCAGATTTCTTCTGCATAAAATGCAAAGGGCAAAGCATCAGCGACATCTCTACGGCAGCCGATGGTATTTCGTCTGGGAAACCTGCAACTAATATTCGC
Organism: Andricus curvator; assembly: GCA_932195095.1. NCBI lineage: Eukaryota > Metazoa > Arthropoda > Insecta > Hymenoptera > Cynipidae > Andricus > Andricus curvator. Next base: position 123,619 of record CAKNYM010048414.1, on the reverse strand, counting down.
AACGCAGACGGTACGTCTTCCCCTCACGCTCCTGCCCCCTCGGCAGCAACGGCTACCTCCAACCAGCCTGATCTTGCTGCTATGATCAGAAATGCTGTCTTGGAAGGACAAAAGGATGCGCTTGCGCAGTCCCAGGAGATTCTTTCCAGGATCAATGAATTTGAAAATAAGCAGCAAGCGTTCAATGATAATCTTCTAACCTCCATTCAAACTATGAAATCTGACATTGCTGATAACTCAAATCGAATTTCTGTGCTCGAAGCTGGCTCAGAAATTGAAAAGGAAGATATAACCAAAATTAAAAAGGATGCCAATGATTTAAAATTAAAAGTGGCTACTCTTGAGCATGCACTTAACGTAAGCGAGCAGGCGGCCCTTCAAACGACTTTGGAAATTCATAATTTCCCTATGAAACCCAATGAAGACCTTTTTACGAACATCGACTCGATAGCTAAGGCTCTTGACGTTCCCTTTATGAGGGAAGATGTGGTCAAAATATATCGAATTATAAAGGCACCTGCGCTCACAAAATCCTCCAACTCGCCCATCATTGTCGCGAAACTCGGCAATCAACAACTGCGAGATAAATTCATTGAGAGGCGTAAGGTCTTTAGAGACTTCTCTACTGAAAACCTCGGGTGGCCGAGCAAAGATAAACACCCTGTTTATCTACGTGAGGCCCTTTCACCTTTGAACCGGAAAATTTACGCCATTGCCTTGGGTCTCAGAAGAGAAAAATTAATCAAATATCTTTGGATTGCGGGCGGAAAAATTTTTTGTCGCAGAGAGGATAGATCTCCGCGAATTTACCTGGCTAATTTGCAGACCGTCGAGGGACTTAAATAGCAACTACTGCTTTCTCGTATCATCCTAAGTATATATGTCGGTAAATATAACATAACTTGCCAATTAGACCGATTTCCAACTCATTTACCATACTCAATAATTTTTTTAATTAAAAACTTGAATTTAATAACACAAAGGCTTCTCAATTATTCTAACTGTTCTAATGGAATTTATTATCTTCTACAAAAACATCTGTTAAATTAAAGTAATCCTGACTACATTGTGTTTCATTTTTTACCTGAAAGATCTATTATTGTATCGACTGCACGAGATTCTATAAAAATGCTAAGATTGTTTCTCGCTCTATTTCGGAGTTTTATCCTTTTACGGCATACTTTAATTTTCGTGCTTCAGTACCACTGACGATTCTTTTAGATTTATATCTACACTGTCACTTCAGCAACTATTTGACTCTGCTTAACCCTATTTGTAATTAATTAATTTGGGCTCTGTTGGTGACTGATCATGTTATTTCTATTACTACTATCTTTTCCTATGTGCTACCATTCTTTCAGGTAACTTGTAACTTAAAACTTACTATCTTACATTTTCAATGGATATCTTAAATAATTGGCATGTTAACTATACAATGTTTATTGCTTTTATAATTTTTACCTTTATATGTGCCTTATTCCCTGTTTTCATCTGTAATCATGTGAACTGGATTTTGTTGGTTAACACATATCACACTCTTCTATATTTAACTATACTTGAACGTTTTTTATCACTGTCAAAATGGAAACCTTAAATATTTGTCACGTTAACGCTCAGTCTTTACCTGCCCATTTCCACGAATTCAAACATCATTTTATGTCCTGTTCCTACCATATCATAGCCGTGTCTGAGACCTGGCTTACGCCTAACATTCCATCTAGCCTCATAGCACTTGATCATTACACACTTTTCCGCCGAGATAGAGATGAGAGAAGAGGGGGTGGAGTCTGTCTCTACATTCATGACAGTTTAAGGGGTGTACAGGTTGGAATGAGTCCTCCTGCCAATTACCCTATTGCTGAATACCTCTTTATCAAGGTATCTTCGTCTCATGACAGCATGTTGGTGGGTGTGATTTACAAACCTCCTAATGCCTCCTACTGTAGGGAACTTGAGACTGATATTTTTGACCTCATACCAAATTATAATAACATTGTACTTACTGGTGACTTAAACACAAATCTTAATGCCACTAACAATTTAACTAACTATTTAAAATCAGTAGTGTTCTCCGCCGGATTATCTATAGTTCCACATAATACCACGCACCACACCGATCATTCTAGTACATGGATTGACATGATGACCCAGATAACAATGCATGCGGACGCACATGGGCGCATGGCGTGCAAGCACGATGTGCCGGCAACAATGCAAGCACAGTGACAGCACGTTCTGAGGGTAATAAGTAATCCCGCATAGTGCCCGCACACGGTCTGCATGATATGCAGCACAGCGTGCGTCTATCATGCTCGTCAGGTACTTAGGGCAAAATGTCGGCATATAGCGTGCGGTGAAGAGTGCGGCACAAAAAGCGCATTATCACTAAAAACATAATATATCAGTTGTGCAAAAATAAAACTCTGATCGAATTCGCTTCATGCTCTAAATTATTGTTATTTTCTAAGTTTATTTTACAGACAAAAAGTCGAAATAAAATTGAATAATTATTTTTCTTCAAATTAAATAAACATTTTTTCTTGGGTTTTGGTTCGGAAAATTAGCTTGGAGGATAAACAAATTTTGAGGCAAAGAACAAAGTCGGCAAGAGTTCTAATTGTTTAAAAATAATTGTTTGAACTCTAAAATTTTAGCTAAAATTTAGCTCGCAAGTTTGAGCGCGCCTCAGGCGCGCGTCTGTTGGTTCTCGCGCTTCGCGCTCGATAATGTATTAACCTCGTGCTACGCGCTCGGGCTTTGTACTTCCCCCACATTTGTGCACAGACCTTTTAAAATTAAGCGTCAAAGCATCGGCGACTGTCATTTGGTGATTGTCACAACGTTTCTATTAAAATTCTTCGCAATACAAAAATTCAATATATCTTCTTTACTATTTTTTACTATATTTACTAAATTCAGATTTAAAATGATCGAAAACAAGTTTTTCAAGTGCATATTTTTAATCGTTCTACTTCTGAGATTTAAGTTCTTAAATCTGAGAAGTAGAACGATTAAAAATATACAACTTGAAAAACAATTGAAAGTAATTAACTGGAAGATTCAAAAGTATAGTGTTCTTTAAAATCCCTTTGTTTTTTAACAAAAGTGTTGAATAAACGTTCTGTGTTGAATAATTTAAATTTTCCGAAATAAAAAAATATTTTCAGATAAATATATATTTCTCGCTAATACATTATGTAAGAGGTAGCAGGAATAATTTTGTGTATTTCGCTTTTGAAATAAACACCTCTTGCATCATCAGTTGTGAAAGAACAACTTTCAACACAGGAGTCTCTTCTTAAAAATGTCATACAATGTTTCCTGTTACTTATGTTATTTTTAACATCTTGTTTTCAATAATTATAACTCAAAACACGTGCATGATAGCACGACGCTGGCACGCACGTGCCCACACGCGTGCGGCGCATATGCGACGCATATGAGGACACATATGTCTGCACTCTTGCCCTCACATCGTGTCGATCGGTCGACACGCGTGCAAACACCATGCGGGCAAGGTGTGAGCATATTGTTATCTGGGGATTGTTGATGATCTAGACAAGGTATATTCTTCTACTCAACACTCAATCTCATTCCTCTCAAACCACGACCTTATCAGCATGCAATACCAGTTCTCCTTTGATCCTTCCTCTAGTATATCCCCTCTGTCTATACGCAATCTCAAAAATATAAATGAAGCCGAATTTCTGGAACACCTCTCCACTTATGATTGGAAAAAGAATTTTATTGAAAAAGATATAAATAGAAAGGTTATTTGTCTAACAAAATTTTTATCTTTAGCTTTTGACAAATTTGCGCCTCTTCATACCCTTAAAGCAAAAAAGAAGTCCACTCCTTGGATTACATCTTATATCAAAGACTTGATGAAAGAAAGAGAGAAAAAACGTAGATTGGTTAAAAGAACAAAAAATAGTATTATTCAAGCCGAATTTCGTAAACTGAGAAACTTAGTTCAAACCAAAATCAGGGATTCATACAATCAATATAATTACAATTCTATTAAAAACAGGAATAAAAATGAAAACAACTGGTTTCTCTTAAGGCGACTTGGACTTATTCCTCCAAAACACTTGGCTCCTGATAACAATTTTTCACCCGCAGATCTTTTAACAGCCTTCACTACAAAACCCACACTCCTTGCAAATTGCACTTCTTCCTCTTTCGCAGTTCCCTCTACATTTGATGATACTAAATTATTCTTTTCTGACATATCGCAAGAAACCCTAATTAAAAATCTCTCGCCATCCTCTGTGCCTTGTCTAAACCTTTCGAACGCATTGTCCATCAGCAACTTACAGCACATATTGAAACTAACAATTTAATGGACCCAATGCAATCTGGGTTTCGTGCTAGGCATAGTACTCTTACAGCTACACTTAAAGTAACTTCTGATCTTAAACTGGCAATCGATAGAAGGGAAATAACGGTTGCTATCCTTTTTGACTTTTCTAAGGCGTTTGATACAGTTAACCATAATTTACTATTGTCTAGGCTCAAATCACTTCACCTCTCAAATATGGCTGTGAAATGGTTTGAATCCTATCTTAGTAATCGTTCTGAAAGAGTACAAATTAGCAATGGCGAGCGTTCTGACTGTGGGGAGGTTAATAGTGGTGTCCCTCAAGGTTCCACGCTTGCACCTACTCTATTTAATATTTATACATCTGAACTTGGTAGTGAACTTCGACACTGCACCTATCACAAATATGCTGATGATTTCAAGCTTTACCTCTCCGGGCCTATTGCCATTCTTAAGAGCTTACTTCAAAGGGTACAGGAGGATATTGATTTGGTGATGCAGTGGGCCTTGACAAACGGTCTCACTCTTAACCCTGCTAAAACTAAGGCTATAATCATAGGACCTTCTGCCTCTCCTTCCCTTGCAACAATTGCAACCTTGCCTCCTCTCTTGATCGATGGGCGTATCATCCCCTTTGTAGATTCTGTGAAAGATTTGGGCTATATTCTTAATCGCTCTCTTACATGGAATGAACACGTTGCGGATATCTCAAGGAAAACCTTTAGAGTCCTCCAACAGCTTAACAGGAATAAGGAATCACTTCCTACTTCAACGCGTATCCTCCTAGTCAAAAGCCTGATCCTTCCTTTCTTTGACTACGGCTGTGTGGTATATGATGATATTACTGACGAGCTAAATGCCAAGCTAGAGCGTACGCTTAATGCTTGCATTAGGTTCATCTATAACATCCCCAAAAGTGAACATATTACTCAGTATAGAGAAAGAGCAGGACTCCTTAACGTCGTTAAAAGAAGACCATTTTTTATGGGTAATTTACTTTATAGCCTATTCAGTAATGAAGCTCCACACTATCTTCTCAACCTCTTCCATTTCATTGACAAAGATCAACCAACACATTCCAAACTCCGTGAAAGGAAAACAGTATTAAAAATTCAGCCACACCGTACGTGTAAAATGCAAAGGTCCTTTGTTATTCGTGGTGCTCGCCTTTGGAACAAACTACCTATAACCATTAGAAATGCACCTTCACAATTTCATTTTAGCAAACTCCTTTTTAGTCACTTATTCAACACATCAAATCCCACCCTCGAAATCACACATTGGTAACACTTCAATTCATAATTAAAATATATATGAGTATGTGTATGAATGCGTATTTACTTTTAAGTATGTATATTTGCGTATGTATATTTATAGTAACCTTTTGTTGACATCCCGGATCCAATTTTTTGTATAATAGTTTAGCTCTTAACCTTTGTTAATATCTATTTTTGATTTCAAATGTCAAATCGATCGCCGTCACATTTTAATTGTCATATGTATCACCTGTTCCTTATAGGGCTATTTAGCCCTAGGAACTTTTCATGAATAAATACAAATACAAATATTATAAAAAAAATAATTCAAGAAATATAAGAAAATCATTTACCAGCTTTTAACATGTTTTTTTGCCAATTTGGGAATTGACATAAAATCATCAATTTTCCCCTCGATCATCCCTGGCGGACCGAAGGAACGGAGCGGATACGCTACAGCGTATCCTTATAGTATCCACATCGTATCCTCTCCGTGTCATGCAAGAAAAACTCATTAAAAAAGAAAGATTAACATTTCACTTGTTGAAATTCGGATTCTACGTGAAATTTTGAGTTAAAAGGTCACAGAGTAATCGCAATAGTTTTTCTTGCGGACTTGCATGTTGGTGGCGGAAGTGAGAACGTGTTTAGTGACAGGTGGAGAGAGAATTTTACGGAATTTGTGTGGAAGGTGTGAGTGGAGTGTGAGGGTGGAAGCCGAGGAGGTGAGTAGGGTTGTGTGGGGTGAATTGGGGAGATAAAAAGTAAGTTTCAGCGTGGGTGGGAGGTGGTATCTAGCTGCATAGGGAAAGTGAGGTTAGGTTGGCAAGTAATCAGGGGAGTTCGTGGTCAGGAATCCTGGGCTTTCGAGGGTTCAAGGGTGGTTCTCGAAAAGTTAGGGGATGCTAAGGGAGAGAAAGGGGTGTCTGCAGGGACTGAGGAATTGAAAAAAAAGGGGGAAAAAAAAGGAAAATTTGGCGGCGAAAGACGCCAACATTTTGCAGAGACATCTGTCGGTTGCGGCAGGTACTGCATGGATAGATCCCATTTACCGGCGGTAGAGCGGGAGGTGGGCAGCGAGAGTACTGGCAGTGCTGGTAGTGAAACCGACGGGGAGGGAATTTTCCACAAGCCACGACGGCTAACAACGCGTCGCCCGGTGTCGAGCGGTGCGTCGGGGAGAGGGAGAAATCGGGACGGTGGCAACGAAGGAAGCGAGAAGGTAAGCAAGTGACGGGGAGGATCTCTTGAAAAGGAAGAGAGACAGCCAAGCGAGTCCGGAGAAAAGCGAGGTCGAGAGCCCGTTTAAAAAAAGCGGGATAACACCGAGGTCACCCCCCAAAAAAATGGAGGGGATGTTGGAAAAGGAGGCTCTCGGGATGTTGATAGGCGAGATCAGGGGGCTGAGGGAGGACGTAAGGGGGACCAAGGAGCAGATGGAAGGTATGAGGGAAGACCTGCGAATCAGAGATGAGAAATGGGAAAAGGAGGTGAAAGAGCTGAGAGAGAGAGTAGATGGGTTAGAGAGGGAAAGAAAAGAAAAAGAAGTTAAAATAAAACAGATGGAAGAGGAGATTAGGGCGTGGAAAGAAAGGACGGAAAAAAGGCTTGAGAAGGTGGAGGGCAGGACGGAAATGGAAATAGGAGTCGGGGGTAGCGGGGGCGAGATTAAAGGTATTTGGGAGAGGGTAGGGAATATGATAGAATAGAAAGTGGGACAGCGTAGGAATGAAAAGGAGGAGAGGGCGGATAGGGAAAGGATAAGGGCAATGGAGTTGAGAATGGAGAGAAAGGAGAAGGCAGACAGGAGAAATAATATTGTGATAAGAGGGTTGAAGATGAAGAGCGGGGAAGAAAGGGAGGGCGTGGAAGCGCTGCTTCAGAGCATAGGGTGGAATAAAGGCAGGGTAGGGAAAGTTAAGTTGGAGGGGAGAAAGGAGAAAGAAGTGGCGGTTGTGGAGTTGGAGAGCTGGGAAGAAAAATTGGAGGTAATGAGAAATAAAAATAGGATAAAGGATAAGGAAGTTTTCATCGATCACGATTTGACGAGAAAGGAAAGGGATGTACAGAGAATGCTGTACGACAGGGCTAGGAGGGAGAGGAGTGAAGGGAGATCGGCGAAGGTAGGATATCGGAAAATAAAAATAGACGAGAAAATGTGGGTGTGGGACGAGGAGAAAGAGGTGTTGAAGGAAGTGCAGGGGAATTTGTTTCGTAGGAAGTAGGGGGGCGGGGGTAATGCAGGGTAGAGGAGTTGTGAAGGTGCTTTACTGGAACGTAGCAGGGGTAAAGAAGAAGGATGAGGAGTTCTGGAGGTATATCCAGGAATTTGATGTGGTAGGACTGGTAGAGACGTGGGTGGAAAGAAAGGAATGGGATAGAATAGAGCCAAAGCTGCCAAGGGGGTATAGCTGGAGACTCCAGGAGGCGGTCAGAGTGAAGAAGAAAGGAAGGGCTAGTGGGGGAATTATAACGGGGATTAGAGATGGATTAGAGGAAGAAGCTCACGGAGAGGTAGAGGGGGAGGGAGTGCAAATGAGGAAAGTAAAGATAGGAGGGGGAATGTGTAAGTTTGTGACAGTGTACAATAAGGATGGGATGGAAAGAATTAAAGAAAGGGTGGAAGACCTGTTAGGTGAAAGAGAAGAGGGTATGGTTGTACTGGGTGGGGACTTTAACGCGAGGATGGGGAGGGAAGGGGGCCTTTACAGGGAAGGGGAGAGCTTCGAAAGGAACTCAAAGGATAGGTTAATAAATAAGGAGGGGGAGATTCTAAGGGACTGGATGGAGGATAGAGGCTGGGCGGTGGCAAATGGTATGGCAACTGGGGACGAAGAGGGAGAATACACATACGTAGGTAAGGTGGGGGTATCGGTAATAGATTATGTAGTTATGAATATGCAAGGGTGGGAGGAGATGGAGAGATTCGCAGTAGAAGGGAGGGTAGAATCAGACCATCAGCCATTAGGGTTGTGGATAAGGGGTGAGAACGGCGGAAGGCAAGGTGGGGAAGAAGTGTCGACGGGGGAGAGGGTTAGCTGGACGAGGGAGGCGATAGAGAAATATAAGGAGCAGTTAGGGAACGTACGCTTCGAAGGGGAGACGGTGGAAGAGATATGGGAGGATTTAAAAGAGAAAGTGAAAGGGTGCGTGCAAAAGAAGGTATTCAAAAAGAAGAAGAAAGGAATGGTGAAGCCGTGGTGTGATAGGGAATGTAAAAAGATGAAAAGGAAGGTGAAGAGGAAGTACAAGAAGTGGAAAGAGGGTACTGCGAAAAGGGAGGAGTACGTAGAAATGAGGAAGGGGTTTAGATTGATGTGTAAGAAGAAAGAACAGGAAAAGGAGAAAGAGCTGGAGGAGGAGTTAGGAAATGTTAAGACAGAAGGGGACGTCTGGAAGATAATAAATAGGTTTAGGAAGCGTAGAGTAGGGATAAGCGACAAGATAGGGAGTGAGGAGTGGAGGGAGTTTTTTAAAGAATCATTTCAGGGCTCAGATTCAAGGAAGAGAGATGATGGTAGTAGAAGAACGGGGGAGGCAGAGATGGAAGAGTTGAATGACGAGGAGATAGAGAAACAGATAAGGAAGTTAAAAAGGTCAAAATCAGCAGGGCTGGATGGGCTAGAGAACGAAGCATGGCTGTTTAGTACACAAAAGGTTAGGGAGAGGCTGAAGGAGGTAGTGAAGAAAGTATGGAGGGGGGAGGGATTCCCACGAGGGTGGAGAGAAGGATTAATAGTGCCTCTGTATAAGAAAGGAGAGAGGGATAGGCAGGAAAATTATAGGGGGATTACGCTAATGAATACGGCGTATAAAGTATACGCGATGGTAGTAGCGGAGAGGCTGCGGAAGGATGTCGAGGGGAAAGGAATATTGCCAGAGACGCAGGCGGGCTTTAGGGCAGGTAGAAGTACTATCGACAATATCTACGTTCTGCAGCACGTGGTGGATAGAGAATTAGCGAAGAAGGGATCGAGAGTGTACGCGTTTTTTGTGGATCTAAAAGGCGCGTTTCCGTCGGTGGATAGGGGGAGGTTGTGGGAGGCGATGCAGGAGAGGGGAGTGGAGAGAGGCCTGATCGAGAGGGTAAGGGAGATATATGAAGAAACCAAAGATGAGGTAAGAGGAGGACAGGGGATTTCGGAGGGATTCTGGATGGATAGGGGGTTAAGACAAGGGTGTCCGCTTAGCTCGACGCTTTTTGCGATTTTAATTGCGGATATGGAAAGTAAGCTGGAGGCCGGAGTGGTAGGAGGAGTCAGGATAGGAGGGGTTAGAATTTGGTCGCTAGCGTATGCAGATGACATAGTGTTGTTGGCAAAAAGCGAGGAGGCCTTAAAGGAAATGATGAAGAGGTTGAGAAGATACCTGGATAAGAACAGGTTAGAACTGAATACGGAAAAGTCCAAGGTTATGGTTTTCAGAAAAGGAGGTGGAAGGGATAAGGAAGGGGAGTGGAAGTGGAAGGGAAAGGCGGTGCGGGCGGTGAAAGAGTTTGTGTACCTGGGCTTCTTGTTTCGGAGGAATGGCGGAGTGGATGGTCACATAAAAGAGAGAGTGAGGAGGGCAAATGTGGTGATGAGGCAGGTGTGGGGGTTGGGAAAGAAGTTATTCGCGGATGATTTTGGAAGGAGAATGAAATTGTTTGACTCACTAGTGATGAGTGTGCTATTGTATGGAGTAGAGGTGTGGGGGTGGAAGGAAAGCGAAGAGGTAAATAGGATACAGGAGAGGTATGTAAAGTGGACACTGGGGTTGGCAAGGAACACGCCTAATTATATTGTCAGGAGGGAGACGGGGAGAACGAGTGTAGGGATTCTAGCGGGGAGTCGAGCGTGTAAATATGAGGAGACATTTTTGGAAGAGGGGGGAAGTAAGCTGGTTAGGGAGTGTTGGTGGGAGAAGGAGAACAGGAGAGGGGGTGGGAAGATGGAGGTTGAAAGAGAAAGGTATTTTAGAACGAATGGACTGCATATTGATGAATTGAGAAGGATGCATGAGGAAGGAAGGAAGGTATATGAGTTGGTTAAGAAAAACAGCATGGAGAGAGAGAAGACAGCAGGGGAAGAGAGAATAAGAGAGACAAGGTTTAATGGGAACTACGTGTGGATTATGCCAAGGGCGAGAGCGCAATATTTGTGTGAGAAAGGAGAGAAAGGAAGTCAGGAGCTTATAGCGAGGATGAGATGTGGGTGCATGGAGGGTTTCAATAGGTTCTGGCTCGATAGGGAAAAGAGGATGTGTGAACTATGTGGGAAGGGGGAGGCAAGAGTGGAGCACTGGTTGGAGGAGTGCATGGAGGTGGAAAGGAGTGGGATAAGCATGGAGGTATTGATGCATGAAAGGGGGGACAAAAGGGCAGTAGCATGGGTGAAGGGAGTATTGGGTAAGATGGAGAAGAAGAGAAGGAAGGAGGAAGAGGAATGGAGAAGGAAAGATTGTAAATAGAGGAGGAAGTAAATATAAGTAATTGTAAATATTGTAAATAGTAGATAAGTATTAGGTATTAGTCGCGGAGGCAGAGTTTGGTAATGCGAGGCAAGCAAGAAAGTAGGGACATGCGAGCGAGGCGAGGCGAAGCGAGGAAGGCAATGCGATAAGAGCGAGCGGCGTTAGATATAAGGTGTGGAAGGATGTTAGTTTTGAGGCTTAGTTGTAAGAAAATTCTGTAAAAAATGGAAGTGTAAGCAAGTCAATTTTTTAAGGCCAGCAGGCTAAAAAATAAACGTTTATCTCTTATCTTAGTTTTTCTTGCAACATTAAAAACTTTAAAAGAATATAATACTTTTTGATGACGAGCGCTGAAGGCGACTTCAAACGCATCGTCGTTCAGTAGCAGTCAATAGGCGTTATCCGTCGACGATGCGTTTGAAGTCGCCTTCAGCGCACGTCATCGATAAGTATTATATTTTTTTAAAGTTTTAATGTTGCAAGAAAAACCATTGCGATTACTCTGTGACCTTTTAACTCAAAATTTCACGTAGAATCCGAATTTCAACAAGTGAAATGTTAATCTTTCTTTTTTAATGAGTTTTTCTTGCATGATACGGAGAGGATACGATGTGGATACTATAAGGATACGCTGTAGCGTATCCGCTCCGTTCGTTCGGTCCGCCAGGGATATTAATGAACGCTATTTTCATTACAAATTCGTAAAAATTTATATATATATATATATATATATATATATATATATATACTAGCTGTGCCTTGTGGCGGCGGCTTTGTCGCCGCGTAACGGCCGGTATAATTAATACTATACATAGAGAACAAACGGGAATGCAATAAAAGTTGTATAAAATTATAAAAAAATATGTAAACCACATGACGAACAACTTTTTATCATTTAAGACTAACTTAACTTTTGATTGAACTTCGCGTTTAAAAGTCAAATTTTTTAATGTATTCGATCTTTTCTCTTGATATTAAGTTTGAACATGAAATACTGGAATGGAATCAACATAAAATTTTTAAATATTTATCGTAGAATTTGGGTTTGAAAAATACGAAGTTGACAGTGAAATTTGAACTAAACTTGGAAAAAAATCTGAGAAAGTAAAACAGAAATAAAAATTCGAATACAGAAAAAGGAAACTGTATTCTTCAACTAAAAAATATATACTTTTAATCAAAAATGGAATAGTTCAATTTTCAGCTAAAAATTTAGCTTAAAAAAAATTCCACAAAATAGTTAAATTTTCAACCAAAGAGCTGAATTTTCAACCGAAATTATAAATCATCAACTGAGATAGTTACATTTTCAGTTAAAAATACATTTTTTACCAAAAACAATAATTTTTCAATAAAATAGTTAAATTTTTAACCAAAAGAGATGAATTCGCAACGAAAAATGTAATAGTTGATACTTCAACCAAAACCGATTTTTATTTTAAATCAAAAATAGGTGAAGTCAACCAAAAAAAAAAACGAATTTTCAACATAGCAGTTGATTTTTCAACCAAATAGGATACTTTTTCAGAAAAAATGTTTCATTTTCAGCAAAGTAGATTAATTTGTAACCAAATGGTGGAATTTTCATCCAAAAACATGAATTTTTAACTAAGAAGATTAATTTTCTACCGAAAAATACAGTTTGTAACTAAAAATATTTTTGACTATTTTGTGTTTCTGCTTCTTGGTTGAAAATTTATTTTTGAACTTAAAATTTAACCGGACTTCGCCCGCGGTAACAGCCAGCATCTGCCCCCCCCCCGTCCCCCATACTCCTTCGACCTGCCTGGATGCCCAAAGAATCTGTATGCAAAATTTCGTGACAATTAGTCAAAAACTATGGCTGTGCCCCCCCCCCCCCCCATCCATCTGCCCACCATTACTCTTACGACCTGTCCGGGAGCCCAAAGAATAAGTATGCAAACTTTGATGCCGATTGGTCGACAACTGTGGATTTGCATAAGCATCCTACGTTTTAGGCCACAATTGATTTTATGTATTAGGTGTGGCGGTGCCCTCCCCCTCCTAGCAGCCCCCATTACTGTTACGACCTGTTCGAGAGCCCAAAAGAATATGTATGCAAAATTTTGTGCCGATTAGCCAAACATTGAAGGTTTATCCATACACACGGAGAAAAATGAGATTGAAGAGTTCCATATTCAGTACACAAATTGTTTCATGATTACCAAATTTCAGGAATAGATGCACAAGACACGGGAAGGATTGTGAAACTACACACTAATCATTAAAAATTTGTATCTCTCCTGCATAGAACCTTATCTTTTTATACTTTAAAGTTATTGCATACACTTCGTACGTTACCACCTACAATTTAAGTGCTTCAACCTTTGCACAAATGAAAAACTAGTCTCTCCTAAAAAGTGCGCTTTCTCAAAAAAGAATAGAAAGAATAAATTACTATACTTTCTAGAATCAATAATGGAAATATATATATCGTGTCTCAGTTTTCGGAAGGACGAAGTCTTAATCGAAGTATAGTTTATAGTGTTCTATTGGGAACTCGACTTAGTTTGCAGCAGTCCAGTAACCATTCCTGGATGTCCCGCACTCAATAACGTTCGGACAGCACCGTACCGAAGCTTGCTTGCATGATACCATAAGGACGTTTAGTACCACTTACTTTAGAATCCAAAATACCAGATTGCAGAGAGAGCTGACTGCTGCGTTGGAAACCCGGGTTCAATCCTCGGCAACTACGCTTTTCATCTAACTCGACTTTTTCTGTTTCAGCAAATAAATGTTCATAATTTAATGTTTAAAACTTATTGAATATATGTATGTATAATATATAAATAAATGTAAGTTTATAAAATGAAAAGTGACTATATCGACCCGTCAACATCCGCCACTCTGTGCCCTTGTGAATTCTTTTTGGCCGATCATTCTTCACTGTTGCGAGTATAGGAACGATTCCTATTCTGGACTGGACTACGTACAGTGCGCTAGGGGAGTCAGACCGTCGACAAGCTGTAATCTCTTTAGTTGCCTAAAGGAGTTAATGCCGCGATTGCACTTGAGTCAATAACTGATTTTCAATCTCGAATTTTTTTTGCAACGCCAGTTCAGTAATGGATACCTCGACTACCAGCGCTAAAGACCCAATTTTTCAATTCCATTTTTCGCCATAGTGAGATGCATAGAGAGATGTATGCCCCTTGAAAAACTATAGTAAACTATAGTAAAGAAAGCAGAGATAGAAAATTTCCGCCAACAGCTACTCGACAAGAAAGTGCACGGGAACTTTCACAGAAATGTAGAAAAAGAGTCCTTGTCGAAGGAGCAAACTTTTTCTTTCCTCAGATCAGCAGGGCTTAATTCCGGTAGAGAGGGTTTTATTTTCGCAGGCCAGGCCAGTGTCATTCCCACCTTAGCATACCATGAGCGCATTTAATGTCAAGAAGTTCCCAGCGATAGGTGCAAAGCATGTCATACACACGCTGAGTACCTAGAACACAGACTATCCGGGTGTCCCACTCACGCGGGAACAATGTATATCTACCCAGTAAAAATAAACTAATTGGGAAGAATTAAGAAGAATTCGGCGGGAGCCCCCGTGAATCTTGCTTTGCGACAATCTCGAATTGAACATGCTGGTGAGTTTTTGTAAATTCGTGAAAAGTAATAAAGTCGTCAAATATTCTTTTCGCCCGAATTCAGCGAAAAAATGTTAGGGGATCTAATTCATTTGAATGCGTCAACACGAATTATTTTCAGTGTCCGTCAATTCATTTTAATTCGCGAGATTTTAAGTCAAGCCCCAATTCGCCAGCGCGAATACAGGTAAAGACTGGCCTATTCAATCGAATTCGTAAGCTATAACCAACGCGCTGGGCATAAAGGATCTGTTAGACATAAATATCAATGAGTCCCGTAGCTCAGTGGTCGCCCTCTGGACATTATACACTTGAGATCGCTGCTTCGAGTCTCGAGGCATGCAATTTTTTTTATTTTTTTTTCGAAATGACCTCGACCACGAATTAAGGCGAATTGACAGGCATTCAATTCGCTCTGGCCCAATTCGTTTCAACGGATCAGAAAGCAGAATTCGGGCGAATTTAAACATACTAATTCACCGCAATCCTCCCGAATTAGTTTTTTTAACTGGGTACAGACATAATGCGGCCCTAAGAGTGCTTTATTACCATCTTTGTCGCTCTTACGGTGTTGGCCGCAGCCCTGCCATGCCGAACGCTCCAAGGGAGATAGAGTCAATTGTCCAAAACGAGAAGTGCCAAATTTTCTAGAACTACGATTTTCAGACAGCAGTCTCCGTTGCACACTCGAGGCCTGACATCGTTCTCCAAGACTTCGAGAAACGAGCTACATTCGTGACCGAATTCTCGGCTCCGTTCGACTACAACATCACTGCCAAGGAGAAGAATAAGGAGGAGAGGTATCAAGACCTTAAAAGGGAGCTGCAACGACTGTACTTAAAATATTCGGTTAAAGTAATTGTCCTCGTGATCGGTGCACTCGGTGGTGCGAAACTATCGCTGGTTCGTGACCTTAAAGATATACCCGCATGCCAAAAATATGCCAAGGCACTTGCGACATGGATGCAGAAAGCTGTCATCCTTGGGTCGCTTCGTGTCCTCAACACACACAAAGGTTTCACCGGCCTGTCGTTGTGATTTTATTGTGCCCTGTGACTACACATCTCACGGTCGTGAGACGTGGCCATAGGTGTGATATACCGCGGTTCTGCTGGGAGCCGGTGTCATTTTTCGATGACAGTTGCTCCTAGTGGGACCCTTCGGTGGTTGTTTAACCCTTTTTTTAAATGATATATATATATATATATATATATTATATTATATAATATATATTATGTAATATTATATAATATATATTATATAATATTATAATATTTTTGGCATGCGGGTATGGCTCTAAGGTTACGAATCAGCTATAGTTTCTTACCTCCGAGTGCACCGATCACGAGGACAATTACTTTAACCGAATATTTTCGGCAGTCATTGCAGCTCCCTTTTAAGGTCTTGATACCTCTCCTCCTTTTCCTTCTCCTTGGCAGGGATGTTGTAGTCGGGCGGAGCCGAGAATTCGATCACGAATATAGTTCGTTTCTAGAAGTCTTGAAGAAAGATGTCAGGCCTCGAGTGTGGATCGGAGACTGCTGTCTGAAAATCGTAGTTCCAGAAAATTTGGTACTTCTCGTTTTGGACAATCGACTCTATCTCCCTTGAAGCGTTCGGCATGGAAGGGCTGCAGCCAACACCGTAAGAGCGTCAAAGATGGTAATAAAGCACTCTTAGGGCCGCATTATGTCTGTAAAGATACGTTGTTTCCGCGTGAGTGGAACACCCGGATAGTCTGTGTTCTAGGTACTCAGCGTGTGTATGACATGCTCTGCACCTATCGCTGGGAACTTCTTGACATAAAATGCGGTCACGGTATACTAAGGTGGAGATGACACCGCCTTTATAGCTGTCCTAAACAGGATTGTTCGACGAATTGAGCCTGTGTGGCGAGAGATGTACGAACAACGTGACTCGAAAAAAGGTGTAGCAGGCTGTCGAGAGAACCTGCTAATTGACAGGTGTGTCTGTAAAGACGCTGCAGCCCATCAGCGCGTCCTGTCAAGGGCCTGGATTGACTGCCGGAAAGCTTTCGATTCAACCTCTCATAGACTTATCATCAATCTGCTGGAAAGCTTGAAGGTACATCCACAAATAGTGAGATGCATAGAGAGATTGATGCCTCTTTTGAAAACTAGATTTACTATCTCATCTAGAAATTATCGTGTGATAACGAACAACGTCGCCTTCCAGAGGGGCGTCTTTCAGGGTGATACCATGAGCCCTTTGCTTTTTTGCATCACACTTCTGCCTCTATCTCTCGCACTACGAAATTCTTCTGCATACCTCTGTGGCGACATTAATCAGCGCGAGCACTAGGTCACTCATGTATTTTATATGGATGACCTGAAGATCTATGCCTCTGGTAAATGAAACTTCAAACTGCTATAAATATCGTCAAGGAGTACACAGAAGAGATTGGGATGGACTTTGGTTTGGACAAGTGTGCCAAAATTAATCTGAAGAAAGGAAAGAGAACTGACGTTCCCAAGGATCCTGAGCTTGCGGATATAAGTGTTATACGACATCTTAATACTGGAGAGACCTATACATACCTGGGCGTGCCTCAAAGCTGCATTCAGGACACAACATCAGTGAAGGAGTTCCTCCGAAGCAGACACAAGCATCTTCTTCGACAGATTTGGTCTTCCAATCTGTTGGCGTTGAACAAGGTATCTGCGACTAACATGCTTGCCATCCCGGTTCTACTCTACTCGTTTAGGTTGGTTCAATGGGCGAAGAATGACCTTAAGGCCCTTGATATCACCACACGTAAGATCATGCATATGCATAAAAGCTTGCATATCAATTCGTCAGTTCCGCGATGATACACTTCACGCCGTCAAGGCAGACGCGGACTTCTGAACCTCCAGTGTCTTCATAAGCGAAATGTTCTAAGTACAGCTTACATCGTTGCGAATGGCAGAGATCCTCTCCTAAAAATGATCAGGAACCACGAGATGATTGGCGAAGGAGCGTTCCTTTACAAAGCCGCGTAACAAGCGGCCGAGACGCTTGACCTGAATTTTAACATCAGAAGTAAGGAAAGTGCATTACTCCATCTAGATGCTTCACTTCTAAAAGCCGAAGTTAAGAAAGTAGAGGTTGAAAAATTTCAGCAACAGCTACTCGACAAGAAAATTCACGGAAACTTTCACAGAAATGTATAAAAACAGTCCTTCTCGAAGGAGCAAACTTTTGCTTTCCTCAGATCATCAGGGCTTAATTCAGGTAAAGAGGGTTTTATTTTTGCATGCCGGGACGGTGTCATTTCCACCTTAGCATACCGTGACCGCATTTTATGTCAAGAAGTTCCCAGTGATAGGTGCCGAGCGTGTCATACACACGCTGAGTACCTAGAACACATACTATCGGGGTGTTTCGACCCACGTAGGAACGACGTATATCTATAGACATAATGCGGCCCTAAGAGTGTTTTATTACCATCTTTGTCGCACTTACGGTGTTGGTCGCGACCCTGCCCTGCCGAACGCTCCAAGGGAGATACCCAGATAGCAAAGTGTGCGCACGGTGCGACGCACGTGCGTCGCAACACGTGCGGATTTTCTCGCACGACGTGCGCGCAGGGGATGACACAGCTGCGTCCTCATATGTGTGACAGGTGTGTCGCACGTCGTGAGGGTCGCACGTCATGCGTGCCGGTGCGAGTATGGTGCGTGCACACATTTAGGATTTTTAGAGGGTACAGAAAATATTTGCATTTATATTTTTAAATAAAGAGCAGGTAATTTATCATGAACGTATTTTTTATTATGGGTGGAAGGAATATTTATGCATTTTAGTTGCGCGTCAGCAATTCAGTTTCCGCATGTTTGTATCAGCCATAATAAATATTTTTCGCTGCAACTACAAGATACAGGCACATAAAACTGGCAGAAAGTGAGGTTATGTATGTATACATGAAAAATATTTTACTTACCGCAGACGAGATTAACACCGTACTTGTCAAAATGTGTAAGTCCTTTCACGTACGCCACTGAATATTATATTATCCAAATTGTCTTACACATGTAAAAAAAACCGGTAACGCCGAAAAGGAGCATAAAACAAAATATTAATAAACACGCGCACGATTCGACACAAACCGAGAGGAGCGAGGGGCCGCAGAGTCACTACACATAAAAATCCTATCGCAATAATAAAATTTGCGATCGAGAACCGACACGTTTTCTCGCTAAAAACTCGCAAAACGAAACCGTGCGAAACCGACAACGGAAGTCGAGAACAGCTGTTACGGCGCGTCGGGCGATTACCGTTCGACCGACGCGACGGAGTCTGCGCCGTATATTATTCAGCTAATTCGCGCAGTTTTTAAATATAGCTCCTCTTATTTCTACTTCAAAATAATAAAAAATGAATACAATACGATTGAAAATTAAAGATGCATTTTTTAAATTTCGGAACAAATTTTTTAAACATTGATTTTAAATTACATTTTAAACTCAATTTAATGTTAAACTTGAAATTAAAAGCACAAATTGAAGTTATAAACATAAATAAATATTTTCCTAGTTTTAAGAATATTATGATGTATATTTTGTTCCTTAGAGGGCTATTTAGCCCTAGGGACTTTTTCAATAAATTACAAATATGTCAAGTAGAAATTATACCAAAAATTTCATTTTTTTTATTTACTTAATTTCAAATTCAAATTGACAAAAGGCTAATTGAAATTATTTGTATAGTCGATTAAAGTTGGAAATTATAGTTTTAAAATAAATAAAATGCATATTGTACGTTGAAACTATACAACCATGCATTCAATAATTCTTACTAATTTCCTAATTTATTCTTATTATAAAATCGGGAATGTATTAATTTTTTTTAAATAAACCATTTTTACTATGTCAATTAATTCAATCTTTAATTATAATAATTATAAATATTTAAAAAAAATGTATTACAATACTAATAGTTCACTATACTACTATTATCAAAAAATGTGCTTATTACTTATATATCATGTATAGAATGACCCTCGCAAAGTGCGACACACATGCGCCGCACATCCTGCCTATCACAAAGTGCGTCGCATATGCCTCGCACGTGTACGTGCCCCTCACAAAGTGCGACCCATATGCCTCGCACCCAGCACGCACTGCGTGCCACGCACGTTTGCTATCTGGGTAGAGTCAATAATTGTGCTCTCGGAGGTGCGAAACTGTCACTGGTTCGTAACCTTGAAGCCATACCCGCGTGCCAAGAATATGCCAAGGCACTTGCGAGATGGATGCAGAAAGCTGTCATCCTTGGGTCGCTTCGTGACATATATAGGTATATATTAGCCTATAATTAGTTCTATACGAAGAATAGGACGAAACGTAGGGTAGACCTGGTTTTT
Source organism: Andricus curvator (assembly GCA_932195095.1). Lineage (NCBI taxonomy): Eukaryota > Metazoa > Arthropoda > Insecta > Hymenoptera > Cynipidae > Andricus > Andricus curvator. The sequence goes on along the minus strand of CAKNYM010048414.1, from coordinate 103,612 downwards.
TCTCTCGACTAGTTGGACCAAGAGCAATGAAAATATCAGGGTTTTCAGGGAATGTGCTGTGTGGATTAAAACTAACGAAATTTTGAACTGAAACATGTAAGTATAGAAAATGCTTTTAAAAAACACAGTTTTTAAAGGTAATATGTGTAAATATTATGAAGGAAGTGTTACGCAATATCGACTTTTGACATCCCCCTTCCCCGTGTAACACATAATAATATTTGGCGACCCCCCCCCCTCCCCCGTCTGCTCCAAGTGCGTGACGGTATGCTTGAATGGTCCCTGACATGGAAATATTTTTTTGCTTATGAAAATGAAAAAAATATTTTTAATTTCGGTAGAATAATGAATAAATTTCAGTGTCAACAATTAAATTCAATAGTTTTTCTGTTTCTTGGAGAAGAAAAAAAAGTTAAAAACCTGCTTTAATATTTTTAAAAACAAATTGAATATATGTTTATGTTAAAAATACATATATATTAATGATTTTTAAGCCTAAGTGAAAAAATCTTTTGAACTGCCTTTTTTTTAGGTAAGGTTTCTTTCGCTTGGCGAAGATAATCCATTACAGGTCGAGTTTCCTTTGAAAAAATTACTTCGTGACCTGAAATATCTTCTTTACTGCTAGCAAATCATTAATTACCAGAGTTGGAGCATTCTGAAGTCCTAAAAACGCTAACACGCATTTTATTTCCTTCATGCTGATTTCTCATACACGATCTAACAATATCCTGATGTTTATGTTCACAATTTCATTACAGAAGCGAAAAGTCGATGATGGTCGTCTCCAGTATTATGCGGTAAAAATTTGCTAGGTAAGAGACCTTCGGTTTTTGGGTGGACTGAGTGATTCTACTTGCGAATGCGATTTGTCGCCATACAATCTCTAAGGACAAAAGTTGTGAGAGGGAAAATATAGAGACAGCAGCGGTACTCTGATGCTGTTTCAAAGTCGACAATCGAACGAACCTCTCTATCTACCTCGACACGTTAGAAAAAGAGATCCGTTCGATTTTCGACTTTCGACACGGTATCGGAGTCCCACTGCAGGACGGAAAACGAGCAGTTTAGGCCACGAAGTAATAGTAAGGAGAAGAAACTGTGTACTACGAAAGCATGGCAACTCTTTCGGAATAAATGTCGAGACCTTTGAGTGAAATATCTGCGAGAGCTACGAAGATGCACGAAGTACTCTCGCTAAGAGCCAAAAGATTTACATTATGTTATATTAAATTAAGGTTCCAGTGATATTTACAAAACAGCCTATTTATAAAAATATTCTATAACTATTATTATCATGTACTCTGATTGCAAAAATAATTTTCATTAACCCTTTGACCAACCTCGAATTGATAGCGCGAAAATAATTGTGAATCTTAAAACTCGCATAATTTTTAATTGTAAAATGTCCAAATTAAAAATTCTCCGCTTTAAAATATTTACAATTGAAAGTTCTACATTTTTTAGAAGTTATAATTGACAACCCTTCAATTTCAAAGATATATAAATGAAAATTTTCAAAATTAAAAGTCGACTTTTTAATTCTAAATCTTCTAAATGTAATAAATTTCAAATATAAAGCATCAAAATTAAAGAATTTTTCATTGTAAAACTTGAACTCGCATATTTTGAAATTGTTAATGGTCAAAATTAAAAACTCTCGAATTTTAAAATTTTTATAATGGAAAGTTCAATTCTAAATCTTCCAAATTGACGGAAAGTCGAATGTAAAGCATCGAAATTGCATAATTTTGCATTTTAAAACTGAAAACAAGCATAATATTTAATTGAAAATTTTCAAGATTAAAACCCCTTCACTTTAATGATCGACAATTCAAATTTCTACCATTATCAAGAGTTACAATTGAAAACTCTACAATTTTAAAGATGATAAAGTAAACACTCTTAAATATGGTTGATTTCAATGATCAAAACCTCAAATTGCTGACAGATATTTGTATTTCTTAATTAAAAAAGAAAAACAAGAAACAGTTATTACACTTACCCTGAATCTGCTTTTATATTAATCTGTCATATTTTATCATTAAAAATAATAACATTGTAATTTCTTGGAAAAAACCACAGATATTCAAGGAAAATGTAATATTTTATTTCATTCCTACAAAATAATTCAAAAAACCTTGCTTTATGCATCTCAGTTTCTTTTATAATAATTGATTAAAGCAAGATGTAATGGCAGCCACCTTTTTTCTACAAATAATTATAAATATAATCTTAATATTATACTCGAATTTCATCACGGCACGTAAACAAAATTTGCTTTGCCTCGGGTTTGACTGACCGCCATGACACTCGGCACTCTCGATCTCTCCGCTATCGCAGATATTTCACTCACACATTAGGAAAGCCCCCCCCCATCTATTCCGAAAAAGTTGCCATGCTTTACCGCCGCAAATGCATTAGCGTGGTTTCTCCTTACTATTAGGGAGATTTTGCATAGCGTTTCGTAGGATACGGTAAACGCTAAACGATACGCTAACGAACGTTGGATAGCGGAAAACGTTAACGCTAAACTCGTAGAGCATGCGCAGAAACGTCATCACGTGACTTTAGCGTTTACAGTATGCTACGGGACGATATGCAAAATCTCCCTATTACTTCGTGGTTTAGGCAAAGATATTTTACCTAGATGCGGCAAGGGTCTAGTTGGGCCACATGTCACAAAGGCAGCGCTACCTTCACTTTTGTGGCTTCGGCTTTATTCGGTACTTTTCGGCTAAATTCGGCATTGCCGCTTCGTTTAAAGGGATTGTTTCGACTACATACCGCAAGCCGGCGCAATAAACGTCGAGCGGGTATTTAAAATTTTTGCATTATTATGAATTATTTATGTATATTAAAGGACTGAAACGGACTTTTTCCTATTTGAAAATATTTGTAGTACATATAATTTACTCTTATGACTGAAAAAGAAAAAAATATCCTATAATATAGGACGTAATAAAAAATGAAGAAGTCATTGAATATAATAATGAATTCAGCATTTTATTCATTACGAACCTATAAATGATAGGACAATTTTACCATTGGACAATAAATTGCACATCTTTTCATTTTTCTCATTAGATATTAGAATTAGAATTAGTATAAAAAGTATGATAAATAATAAAAAATAATTCAAAATTAGATGCCGAGTACACAAATTACCGTAAAAAAATTTCGAAAATACAAAGTGAGGAATAATAAAATTTTAGGGCTTTAATATAACGATATAAGATTTTTAATTGTCGAAAAATAAAAATCCCCAATTTAAAAATATCCGGAATTATAATTCAACGAATTATATAATGTTTGAATTATACAATTCACGAAATATTAAATTCCCATACAATTTGCAAATTTTTGAAATTCAAGATTTGACGAAAATAAACAATCAGTTATTAAAGAAATATTAAATAATTATTATTTTTGTCAATATTAAATTTCGGGAATTAACAAAATTTGTAGAATTTAATAATTGGACAATTATATAGTTCCGTAAATTTTAATTTCGGATATTATTGAGATTTTTAGTTTTGCGGTAAATTTAAACTCCAGTCATTTTAAAATTCAGAGATTTTATAATTCATGAAATTATATTTTCGGAACTCTTTAATTTGTGTATTTATTATCTCTTCACTTTTTATTAGTCCCTACATAAATAATTAATTTAATAAATTAGGATTTATCGTTAGTTTTCGCACAAATCCTTATAAAGGTTTTCAAAGATTATTGAAAAGAAAAAATTATAACGTCAGTGGAGATGTTTCAGAAAAAAGTATTTTTTGAAGCAGGTACCTATTGAAATTTTATTTTTAATTTCTAAACTTTCTTCTTTTTTCTGCTAATCGATCTTTTTTGCGCGAATTTACTTACATAATTATTTATAATCAATTGTATAATTTGTTATTACAATTGTAATTAAATTATTTAGCGATTTCATAATAAAGTTTTGTATTCAAAACTTTAAAAAAAATTTTTTTTTTAATTAATACATTTACATTACATTACATACATTTGGAGAATTGTATTTCGCGCCTCCTCTCTCAGATCACCAAACGTAGTACCTGCTCTCATGCTCTTAACGCCACAATATTTAAAGTAAGGAACTAAAAAATTTCCTAGTTCCCTATCTATATTTCATGTTCCGGGGACCCCGGTTCATGATCTTCATTCCTTTTCTTTGTGCTCAAAGAAATCCACTTAGTTTTTTGAGTGAAAATTTATTTAATTGAAAAAATGAAAAGCAAGCGTCGAAGCTCCGAGTCGGAGAAACACGAAAGTGTCATGAAAGAGCTAAAACGATTGAGACGAAAACTAGAGAAGCAGGAAAAAGAATTTAGTCGATTTTACAGGAAACGTAAGTGTAACCTCACTCTCCAACAGCACACAACTTTTGTTTCAGGCCTTAGACCAAGCGTCCTTACGATAAATTTCGTTAATCGGCAACAAGGAAAGATAAAAAACAAACATAAAAATTCCTTATATTGCAAACTAGTTGGTATGTAAACAACGTTTACGTAGTCCCTTGTGTCATTCAAGAAATGACGGGACGCCACGCTTTGCTCACTTTGATACGCAATTGGCAAGCGAATTTGGGAAAAAATTTCAATCAAAAAACTTATGGTTTTTATTTGTCCAGTCATGCGAATACAGTACAAGTTACGAGTATTCGCAAAAATCATTTTTGGACAAGGATAGTTCACAGGTTAATAATGATGTCAAGTACATCCGATTAACCAGGACAATTTTATTGTAGTTCGATCTCTATCAAGGTCATCAAGAAGTGGAAGAAGTGATTATGATCATCGCAGTCGAACTCCTCATAATGATCGCCGAAGCCGAGACAAGTCTCGCAGTCGAACTCCTCACCACTATCGTCGAAGTCGAGACAAATATCGAAGCTGGACTTCTCATCGGGATAGACAAAATCGAGGCATGTCGCGTAATAGGACTCCTCTGTCTTATCGACAAAGTCATGAAAAGTCTCGCAGTCTCACACCTCCCACTGCTCCACAGCCGAATGGAGAAAATCCTAAACCGGCAAATACCGTTGGTAACGGCTCACATGGGAACCAGATCGCCCAAGGACCATCTCAGTCGCAGTCAGGGCAAGAAGTCACTCAACTACAGAGTAGCTCATCAGATGCAGTCCAGATCGGTGATCAACGGGGTGCGTCATCAACCGTACAAAGTGAGACGGAAGTGCCTAAGGACCCGATTTTCAATCCTGAGATCCTAGAAATAATAGGTAAACGCTTGGATAGAGACAATCCATAACGATATTGCCATACGCTGGGAAGAAATTCTGAAAAATGGTCTTCCGGATAATGAACGCAAGGAGTTATCCGAAAAATATCTCACCCCCGTAAACTGTGTCTCGGTCGAGCCTCCAAAACTTAATGCAGAGGTTAAGGCCACGATACTGGAACCAATTGTCAACAGGGACAAGCGCATTTCTGAAAAGCAACAGAAAGTGACAGTCTGCTTAGCTGCACTAGGTTCAACGTTGTCAAACCTCTTCAAAGGCACTTCTCTGGATCCGCTTCCTATAATATCGAGTCTCAGTGACATAGGACGTATCCTAGTTGATCTTCAGCGCGATGAAACTCTGACGAGACGTCTGATTATTTCAGCAAACCTCAACTCATCGTTGAAAGAAACGTTGAATGCTACTACAGCAGACGAGTGGCTGTTTGGCAAAGATCTAGCTGAAACGCTGAAAGCAGAAAAATCCTTGGAACGCTCTTCCAAAGAGTTGAAAGCAGTAGCAGTCACGAAACCTTCATCAGCACCAACATCGAAGTTGACAAAAAACGCAAAGGGCCCCCGCCGTCAGCCATCGTTTCAACAACCGAAGACGGGGGGGGGGAAGGGCAACGAAAACCAATCAACTACAGCCAGAAGAACTACAATTCCCGACAACCACCCAAGAAACAGGAAACCAAGTATTATGGGAGGCGTCATTAACAAAGACGGTAAGTTTGCGATCTGGACGACTGAAACAGTTCGTTCCAGTATGGGAAAATCTGACGAATGACAAAACTATTCTATCATGGGTAGGCGGCTACGTCATTCCTTTTGCTCGTCGCCCAATTCAATATTCGGCACCAGGGGAAACACGCTGGTCAAAAAGTGAAAAATCACAATTAACTAACCATATTAAAGAACTTTTAGATAAAGGCGCGATCCAAAAATGCGAAGAATGCGAGGGTCAATTTCTTTCTAGCATATTTCTCACACCCAAACCAGATGGATCTAGTAGATTCATTTTATATCTTAAAAAACTAAACGAATTTATAGATACTGAACATTTTAAAATAGAGGACATTAGATTAGCTCGTGATCTGATACAAAAAAATTACTACATGGTGACACTCGACCTTAAAGAAGGATATTACCACATTCCAATAGCAGAATCCAGTAAAAAATATTTAAGATTCAGGTTTGAAAGTACATTATTCGAATTTAACTGTTTACCCTTTGGGTTAAACACGGCTCCATATGTCTTCACCAAGATAATGAAACCCGTTATAACTCGGTTAAGAGAACAAGGTTACTCTTCTGTTATCTACATAGATGACTTCCTCTTACTTGGGTTCACTAGAGAAGAATGCCTTGAAAATTTACGGGAATCAATCCACTTGCTGGAATATCTTGGATTTATCTTAAATAGGGAAAAAAGTAGTTTGGTCCCAGCACAAAAACAAAAATTTTTGGGATTCATTTTGAATTCAATTGATATGATAATCGAGTTACCCGAAGATAAAAGGTCTAAAACTCTTAATCTCCTCCACAGTTTTAAGATTAACACCCGGTGCAAGATCCGTGACTTTGCATCCCTAGTGGGAACTCTTGGGTCCATATGCCTTGCAACTAAATATGGCTGGGTTTTCATGAAAAGCCTAGAACGAGAAAAATTTTTAGCTCTGGAAAAAAGCAATGGGAACTATGAAGCACACATGGTAATATTGTTCGATGTAACGGAAGATCTTGCTTGGTGGAGCAGTAACATCAAATCGGTGTATAATCCTATCAAAAGTCATAAATTCGTTCTAGAAATTTTTTCTGACGCGTCATTATCAGGCTGGGGAGCATGCTGCGGAAATGAGAGAACCCATGGTTTTTGGAGTTCACAAGAACGACAATATCCCATCAATCAATTAGAACTGTTGGCTGCGTTTTTCGGGCTAAAGTGTTTTGCAAGAGACCTGCGATACTGCGACGTACTTTTACGAATAGATAACACTACAGCAATTGCTTATATCAATCGAATGGGCGGAATCCGATTCGAGACTCTCAGTAATACTGCAAAAGAGATTTGGAAATGGTGCGAACAGCGCAACATTATCATTTTTGCATCTTACATTAAGTCATCAGAAAATATAGTCGCAGATCATGAATCAAGAAGGCTGGAAGTAGAAACTGAGTATAGTCTATCTCGTAAGGCCTTCAGCAAATTATGTGTTGGTTTTGGTTACCCTGAAGTTGATCTCTTTGCTAGCCGAACCAACTACAAGTGTCGGAAGTACGTCTCCTGGAAGAAAGACCCAGGATCGTTCGCGATAGACGCATTTACCCTCGACCAAAAGTACTCAAGAAAATCCAGAACGACCGCGCAAGGGGAATAATTCTGGTTCCGAACTGGCCATCTCAAGCGTGGTTCCCTCGATTTAGGGCAATGTTGGAGTCATCTCCCATGTTATTCAAACCGAGTAAAAGCCTACTTTCTTCTTCTAACAGGAAACCTCATCCACTCTGGTCCCAACTTTCCCTGTTGGGAGGAATATTATCGAGCAAGCATTCTCTCTGAAGGGAATGACAGCAGATACTATCAAGATCAGTATCGCATCATTGGCTGAATCCTCCTTAAGACAATATGAGTCTGCATTGGTAAAATGGTGGCATTTTTGTCATCTTACCGACACTCCACCTCTTACAGCCAGCATTCCGGATGTTTTGAGATTTCTCACTTACTTTAAATATTGTGGCGTTAAGAGCATGAGAGCAGGTACTACGTTTGGTGATCCTCGGAGGAGGCGCTTCATACAATTACGATAGAACTTCACTTAGGTAAGTTCGTTTAATCGTTCAAAAATAATTATTCAATGCTCTTTTCAATCTTTTTTTGGTTGGAAAATTAATTTCAAAATAAAAAAAAAAGTTACAAAAAATGCAGTCGGTAGGAGTTATAATTTTTTAGAAATCATTTTTTGGCCAACGGCCATGCCACGCTGAAAAAACCAGTTCTCTTCAGATCACTGAAGTTAAGCAGCGTTGGGCGCGGTTAGTACTTGGATGGGTGACCATTCGAGAATACTGTGTGCTGTTGGCATATTATGGGTGTGGTGAGCCCAAACTTGTAGTTATTTATAACTACAAGAAAAACTATCCACCTAAAAACACTACCCGGTTTGGGTAGTGTCACGCCTACCCTGAAAGGGAAATGGCTTAATGGTATACATACATTTTTTGAATTTTGAACTTTGCTCTGTGAAAAGAAACTCTTAAATTTCAGCAAGCACTCTGAAAATATTTAAAACAATTTCCCACGATTTTTATGATTTTTATTTAAAGTTAATCCAAAGAAATACATTTTTAAATTGCAGTAAAATATTAAAGCACGTAAAAAATATAAGAAAAAATAAATTCTAAATAGAAAAATTGATGAAAAATAAAAGTACCGAATAATAAATGCCCGAATTTTAATATATCAGAAATCAAAATTTTATCGAATTCTATAATTTCAAAATTATTCAATTAACGAATTATTAAACTAACTTAAAATTTTTAATTCGCGAAATTTAAATTTCAGTAATTATTAAATTAATGAATTAATATTTTAAATAATTATAAATTATTTTATCGATCTCGATGTGCTAGATACTTCAAAGAAGTTTGAAATATTTAATAAATTATTCACCTAATTATTTAATTAATTATTTACATTAAAATATATTTTCCGCAAATTTTGATTTCTGAATCTTAATTATTTAGGGAATTTAATTATTTTTTTACTTTTATAATTCTTTTATTACATAATTTGAAAATTATATAATTCAATTTTGGAAATTTGGAAATTTGAGAATTTATAATTCGATATTTCTATTCTTCGTCAATTTAAAAAGGTTTCAATTCGGAAGTAGTTTTTTTTTCATTTAGATTACGAGACTTCCAATTATGCAATATTGAAGGGTGTGGTGGCCAACGGCCATGCCACGCTGAAAAAACCAGTTCTCGTCAGATCACTGAAGTTAAGCAGCGTTGGGCGCGGTTGGTACTTGGATGGGTGACCATTCGAGAATACTGTGTGCTGTTGGCATATTATGGGTGTGGTGAGCCCAAATTTGTAGTTATTTATAACTACAAGAAAACTATCCACCTAGAAACACTACCCGAATCGGGTAGTGGCACGCCTACCCTGAAAGGGAAATGGCTTAATGGTATACATACAAAGGGTGTCACGGCATAACCGTGTGAGTGCCACTTTTTTCAAAACACGTTTTATTGGTTTAAAAATTCTCTAAAATTCCACCGCGCATTTTGATGAAAAAAATGTGAACTTTGAAATTGTTTAAACAATTTTTGTTTAAACAAATTGTTTACCAATGCGAGATGCGGAAAAAATAATAGCGCCATTCGATTCTGCGGAAAAAATTACATAAAGAGCATACATTGGAATTTTTTTCCTATCCAATTTGTGGTGACACATAAATAAACAGTCATTGTTTATTTATACTACCTCACCATAAAAAATTTGCGAAAAGCATAATCTTTATATAATTTTTTCCGAAGAATCGAATGGTGCTGTTAGTTTTTTCGTATCTCTCATTTCTAAACAATTTGTTTAAACAAAATAAAACAAATGTTTAAAAATGCGAGATACGGAAAAACTAATAGCACCATTCGATTCTGCGGAAAGAATTACATGAAGTCCATGTATTGGACAATTTTTTTTCGACCCAACTTGCTATGCAGTATAAATACAAATTCTATAACATTTAATTGTTTATTTATACTTCGTCACCAATTGGGTCCATAAAAAAATTGCGAAATGCATATAATTGATGTAATTTCTTCCGTAGAATCGAATGGCACTATTATTTTTTCCGAATCTCGCTTGTTAAACAATTTGTTTAAACAAAAATTGTTTCAACAATTTAAAAATAATTTTTTTTTCTTGAAAAGACTTCTATTACTTTTTATACTATTAGAAATTCAGCCTGAAAAAAAAAACAATAAAAAAATTAAAATTCCAATGGACTTCACGGTTTTGACCGCAAAGTATTAACTTTTTTAAAATTTTGTTTATTGAGATCTGTAGAGCTCCATCAAATCTCGAATGTACTTTCTCATTTTTTTTAAGAATTCAATTTTTGAGAAGGTTTTTTCTCTCTCCTGAAAAATGTATCTCGATGGATCTTCATGCTTTTGCCGCGACACCCTTCAATTGCAAATATTACGCTTCAAATTTAATTAAAAAATTTAATTAAACATTTCTGGTAAATAACCTATATATGCTGATCTACGTGAATTTAATATTTTACTGCGGTATAAAATTACATTTATTTGTATCCATTGATCCTCTAAATCTTCTGCTCACTCACGAAATACATAATTCAAGTCATAGTACTTCCTGGATATTCGTAGGCTCACTCATTCTCATCCTTGACGGAGACTCATTCACGCGCTTTGACGCGGTTGCTATGAAAACAATGAAAAGTTGTAGAGGGCAGCACCTCGATATATGCGAAAAATACCTCATCTCTGGCTATATATTTTCGGCGTCCCCACTCCTGACCCTTGCCGCATCTAGGTAAAATATCTTTGGTTTAGGGTAGTGGTTCGAAAGTGCATAGAAGCCGCTAGTAAAAGTGCGCGGGAAGTTTCGAATGCCATAATACATACATATTGTATTCCAAATAGCTATATGGTGTAAGAAAAGAAATTAAAACTATAAAAGCTTCATGCGATTTCAAGAGCCGTGCCTAGCAAACATTATTTATGTTGGATATATCTTCTTTTTGAGTGAAATTGGAATTTAAAATGTGTATTTCAAATTATACTTTAGGTTCCCTGATATACGGGTTGTGTTCAATTCTGGTTTTAAATCAATTTCAACTTTTCGACAAGAATCTTATATGATGAATGTTTATTAGCATATGTATAGCTACAAGTTTGTGCAATTGCGCTATCCTCATTTGACTTTGAGAATTTCACACGTGTCGCTTATGGTGTCTATCAGAGTTGCACGTTTTTATGCGAGTGTTCTTATTTGTGAATAGATATACTTCTAGCCTGTATTTTCTACGTAAAGTATGGTGATTTCACTATTTAAATTAACCTCGCGAAATGTAGGATTGAAATTAGAGAAATAACTTTAATATACATGGCCTGCTCACACCACCGGTGCTACGTGATGATGCACAAAAAATAAACGAACAAGTCCCAGATAACAATGCGTGCGACGCACGTCACCCGCATTTCGTGATTCTCATGCAATGCGTGCGAGAACGCGTGCATCTCGCCAACAATATATGATGGTCACTTAGCTGCGAGCGTTATGAGTCGCATTTCGCTAGCACGGAACATGGGCACATGCTGCGAGCTTTATGAGTCGCATTTCTTCATCATGAAGATGCGTGAAAATTAACTTATATTTTAAAAAATTTTAATCAATTGAATTTATTTTTCAACTTTCAGCAAATAAATTTCAAGTGAAATTTATTTTTTCTTTGGACTTTTAATTTGTAATATTTATGAAGAATGATCGACTAATATTAAAAATGATATGCAGTTAAAAATTTAATTTATGTTCACATAAATTTTAATTTCCGACCGCTCGTCAGGTTCGTTTTCCTTCTACACGACAGTCTACTGTTCACACACGCTATCAACTTGCTGACGCCTGACCATCGTTGGTTTTTGTAAAAGTCAGTAAAAGTGTTTTCAGCATCTTTTGACATCTGTCGAAGAATTTTACTATTATGTTTTATCGTGTTTTATATCCGGCATTCCGAAAATTAATAGACTTGTGGTAAGTACAATCGAAAATATAGTAAATATAAACCTATAACCAGTAAGTATAAAACCTAACCTATCTTTTTTATGGTAAAGCAAACTAATTTACTATACGTTCAGCTGCTTTTAAACCTCTTAATTAATTCGCTTTGATTTTTAGATCAATTTTTAATCATAAAAAATTTTATGAATTTTCAAACCTAAAACAATATACTCTTTCAAATGATAGAAAAATCTCTAGTAACTGATTGGGAAAAGTGCAAACTCGAAGTCCAATTGAAAATTTATTTGATTAAATGTCTCAAATTGAAATATAAAAATATTAATATTACATAATTTATTATTTTTAGAGTTAACTAATCACGACGTGCGAGCGCTATGCGTCGCACGTGTGACCAGCACGACATGCGAGCGATATGCGTCTCAATTGATGACACATATGTCTGCGTTGGTGAGTGCATCTGGTGCGTGTTGATCGGCACGACGTGCGTGCATAATGCGTCGCATATTGCTCGCATTTTGTTATCTGGGTATGTTTGGTGTTATCACTGCTGTTCCTACGAGCAGCTAGGGAAAAGGGTTTGTCCATCCTTGTAGAGCCCCGCATGCAAGGATAAGGCTTAGGGGTTATTCCTTCGGGACCATCCCTGGACAATTTTTCGCGACTGCTTATTAATTATTGTAACTATATTCAGCAGAAACCCTTGGTACAGGGACCCTCTATCCGCAACCCGAGGACGCGTTCGGTGGCTTTGTCATAGGCCCTTCGGTTCGATTCCCAAGGAATCAAAACCGAAACCGAATGGTTTTTTTTATATACGACCGAATCAATTTCAAATCAGACAGGTTCTACACTTGAAGTCGCAGAATCTCTCGGGGACCAACTATGTTGTTTTTTGGAGGAAATTAGGCAATACGTATTTTTGTGATTCGTGAAAACAAATTTTTTTATATAGAAAAAAATTCTATGACCACAAAACTGTTTAGCCCGCATAAAACTTATAGAATATCTTTTTTATATAGATAAAAATTTGTAAAAAATCTTTTTAAAAAATAAAAAAGGTGGGGTTTGCCCCCTTGCACAGAAATTGCATATATGTTTGTAGTCCTTCAACTTGTTTTCCAAATTTTATATATTAAGTGAACAATTGAAATTCGAAAATATCTCTATTAATTTTTTCTATCATTCTGTGATAGTTTAATGTCTCTATGCTTTAGATTCACAATAACAGGTAAAACTTGAAGAATAAATTTGAATACCAAACGACAAGTGTGTCCTGATTTTGAAACTGTGCACAGAAAAGCAATTTATAATATAGCTAATAACAGATTGGCGCAGTCAAAAGAATTGGCGGCTCTGCTGCAACTGTAGTTTGCGAAAGAAGTATTGAATTTTTTCTTCTCGGAAATAGAAGAAGGTATCATAAATGAGTAAAGAAACTTTTTTTATACCTTTTTTAACTGTGCCAAATATTTTCTTTATTCAGCCCGCATAAAACTTATGAGGGAGGAAGACTCCACATCTTCTAACGCGAGCCCTCGACGCTACGGCACTGGACCGAGATTTCAGCCTACTTCAATACTCCCGCGATGAGGATGAGAAGCAGGTCTGTTCGTCCTAGATTTGTTGCGTTGTGTTTTGCCAATGCGGACACTCTTGCTCCAGACAGGACGAGAGCTTCCTCATTTACCGGAAATGCTTCGGATCTACTTTGTAGATATTTTTATTTAATTACAGACTATCAGTTGAGCCGCGCGCGCCTGCATCTTCTTCCAAACAAGCGACACGGTAGAGAAGAGCGAGCCGAGTTCAAACCGATCAATCCCAGGGCAGCGCTGAGCCCTGGAAACTCGCCCATAGGAGACGAGACGACAGGCTCGACGACCGACAAGCCGAGTTTAGGCCATTTAGAGTTGTTAAATCGCAGTGAAAAGTCGACTTTCGACTTTTCGATCGACTTTCAAAGTCGATTAACCGATGAAAAGTCGACTTTTTCGCCAGAACTTGAATTTAATTTACTTAAAGTAGCTTAATTTAAACTTGACCTACTTTAAATTACTTAAACCTACTTTAAAATACTTTAAATTACTCTAAAAGTCTCTTTTAACGTACAAAAACAATCAGAAACTAACAAAAGAAGAGGAAAGAAGAAAGGAAATAAATAGAGACATTTATGAAATACTTATAAACAAATATATTATTTAAATCAATATTTTAATACACGTGATCAATTTTTATAGCCTTCAGGTTGACTTGGTTTGATAAAGGATAGGGTGAGATAGAGAAGAGAGGATTAAAAATGAGATGTAAATGATAGACGGGAATTTAGATTAACAGGGATAAAACAAAACTGACATAAATAGATACAGGATAGGATGAGATAGAAAATAGAGGATGGAAAAAGATAGACGTGAATTTAGATTGAAAAATCGATAGAAAAAGATAGACGTTGATAGATGTAGGATACGATGAGATAGAGAAGAGGAGATTCAAAAAGATGGACGAGAGTTCAGATTAAGAGAGATAGAAAAATATTGATGGACGATAAGATGAGATGGAAAAGAGGGTATTGAAAAAGATAGACCTGTATTTAGGTTGAAAAATAGATAGAAAAATATATACGTTGATAGATGTATGATATGATAAGATAGAGAAGAGGACATTGAAAAAAATGGACGTGCATTTAGTCTGACAAAGAAATAGAAAAATATTGACGTGGATAGACAAAGGATAGCATGGGGTAGAGAAGAGGGCATTAAAAAAAGATAGATGTAAATTTAGGTTGACAAAGAGATAGAATGGGATACATGTTCTCTGCCTCTTTCCATCAAAAAGATTCAAAATTATTCAAAAAGATAGGATCTTTTTTTTTACTTCCAGCAGGGTATCCGGGAGGTAGAGAAGAGGGTACTGAAAAACATAGATGTGAACTTAGATAGAAAAAGATTGACCTTGATAGATGTATGATAAAATGAGCTAGGAAAGAGGAGATTGAAAAAGATAAACGGAAATTTAGATTGATTGAGAGGTATAAAAATATTGACGTGGATAGATAAAGGATAGGATGAGATAAAGAAGAGGGAATTGAAAAAGATAGACGTGAATTTAGATTGAAAAATAGATAGAAAAAGATAAAAGTTGATAGATGTATGATACGATGAGATAGAGAAGAGGAGATAGAAAAGGATAGAAGGCTATTTATATTGACAGAAAGATAGACAAATATAAGGTTAGCTAAAGGATAGGATGAGATAGAGAAGAGGGTATTGAAAAATATTGACAGAAATTTTAATTGACTGAGAGATAGTATAAGATTGATGTTGAGAAACGTAGGATAGGGTGAGATATGTAAAGAAAAGGAGATTTAAAAAGATAAACGGGAATTTAGATTGACAGTGAAAAAGATTTATGTGGATAGATAAAGGATAGGATAAGATAAAAAAACGGTATTGAAACAGATAGACGTGAATTTAGATTGACTATTCCCCAATTTTGAGGGATATAAAATGATAAGAGTGCTCAGCGCGGACGATAGAAAAAGAGATAGACAAAGATTCAAATTATATATTAAAGAGATAGAATTAAGTAAAGAAAAAGATAAGGGTCCTCGGTTACGAAATATAGAGAGAGAGATAGAATAGTTATATCTCTTCCTATCCCATAATTTATATCTTTTTCAATCTTTTTACTTCCAACAGGGGTATTAGTCTTATGAAGAATACAAGGGTTTTGAATTACACATCCAGTGAAACCTCGACAATTCGAAATGCTTTTGGGAAGGAAAAAACTTCGAATTATCGAAAATAAAAGTATAAATACTATAAACGTATGTAATACGTTTCTACGTTCGCGCGTAGCCCGCCGGCACGGACAGAAGCAGCCTTGCACGCAATTGGTTGGCGCTATGGGTTCGTGCGCGTCATGCGCAGACGGCTTCAGTGAACCATATCGCACAGCAACAGCTGCAAAGAAAACTGCAAATGTATAATTTTGGACTTGGCGCGCGGCGGTAAGCAAAAGTCGTCGGAAGAAGTCGAAAAGTCGAACGGACATAGTTTACTTCAAGAGAGCAAAGTCGAGTGTAAAAAGTCGACTTTCGGACCCTGAAAGTCTACTTTCGACTAAAGTCTAAGTCGACTTTTGCCAACCCCAGAAGAGTTCTCTTTCGTTCGGCTGCCACGTGCCGAGAGACAGACGCGACTTTTGCTCACGTAAACCTGCTTTCGAAAGACAAAGTAAAATTTTGTAAACTAATTAAACTGAGTGTCCACTTCCGAGTTGAGGTAAGGTCCACACCATCATGTCGTCGAAGCTACCCAGTAAAAAAAAAACTAATTCGGGAGGATTGCGGTGAATTAACATCCCAGATAGCAAATGCGCGCACGGTGCGACGCGCGTGAGTCGCACCACGTGCGGATTTTCTCGCACGACGTGCGCGCAGTTCATGACACAGCTGCGTCCTCATATGCGTGACAGGTGTGTCGCGTCATGCGTGCTGGTGCGGGTATGGTGCGTGCACACATTTAGGATTTTTAGAGGGTACAGAAAATATTTGCATTGATATTTTTAAATAAAAAGCGGGAAATTTATTATGAACGTATTTTTTATTATGGGTGGAAGGAATATTTATAAATTTTAGTTGCGCATTAGCAATTCAGTTTCCGCATGTTTGTATCAACAATAATAAATATTTTTCGCTGAAACTACAAGATACAGGCACATAAAACTGACAGAAAGTGAGGTTATGTATGTATACATGAAAAATATTTTACTTACCGCAGACGAGATTTACACCGTACTTGTCAAAATATGTAAGTGCTGACACGTACGCCACTGATTATTATATTATCGAAATTGTCTTACACATGTAAAAAAACCGGTAACCCCGAAAAGGAGAGTAAAACAAAATATTAATAAACACGCGCACGATTCGACACAAATCGAGAGGAACGGGGAGCCGCAGAGTCACTACACATAAAAATCCTATCGCAATAATAAAATTTGCGATCGAGAACTGACACGTTTTCTCGCTAAAAACTCGCAAAAAGAAACCGTGCGAAACCAACAACGGAAGTCGACAACAGCTGTTACGGCGCGTCGGGCGATTACCGTTCGACCGACGTGACGGGGTCTGCGCCGTATATTACATATTCAACTAATGCGCGCAGTTTTTAAATATAGCTCCTCTTATTTTTACTTCAAAATAATAAAAAATGAATACAATGCGATTGAAAATTAAAGATGCATTTTTTAAATTTCTGAACAAATTTTTTAAACATTGATTTTAAATTACATTTTAAACTCAATTTAATGTTAAACTTGAAACTAAAAGCACAAATTGAAGTTATAAACATAAATAAATATGTAAAGTAGAAATTACATCAAAGATTTCATTTTTTTATTTACTTAATTTCAAATTCAAATTGACAAAAGGCTAAATGAAATAATTTGTATAGTCGATTAAAGTTGGAAGTTATAGTTTTAAAATAAGTAAAATGCATATTGTACGTTGAAACTATACAACCATGCTTTCAATAATTCTGACTAATTTCCTAATTTATTCTTATTATAAAATCGGGAATGTTTTAATTTTGGTAAATAAACAATTTTTACAATATGAATTAATTCAATCTTTAATTATAATAATTATCAATATTTTTAAAAATTTTATTACAATAATACTAGTTTACTATATTACTATTATCAAAAAATTAGCTTATTACCGCACATCGTGCCTATCACAAAGTGCGTCGTATATGCCTCGCACGTACGTGCCCCTCACAAAGTGCGACCCATATGGCTCGCACCCAGCACGCACCGCGTGCCCCGCATGCCGTGCGAGTAACATGCCCCGCACGTTTGCTATCTAAATTCGAGTGACTTTAAACATCCCAGATGTTAATGCGCGACTAAAATGTATAAATATTCCTTCCACCCATAATAAAAAATTCGTTCATGATAAATTACCTGCTCTTTATTTAAAAATATCAATGTAAATATTTTCTGTACCCTCTAAAAATCCTAAAAGTGTTCACGCACCATACCCGCACCGGCACGCATGACGTGCGACCCTCACGACGTGCGACACACCTGTCACGCATATGAGGACGCAGCTGTGTCATCCCCTGCGCGCACGCCGTGCGAGAAAATCCGCACGTGGTGCGACGCACGTGCGTAGCACCGTGCGCGCACTTTGCTATCTGGGTATGTTTAAATTCGCCCGAATTCTGCTTTCTGATTCGTTGAAACGAATTGGGCCAGACCGAATTGAATGCGTGTCAATTCGCCTTAATTTGTGGTCAAGGTCATTTCGAAAAAAAAATAAATAAAAATTGCATGCCTTGATACTCGAACCAGCGATCTCAAGTGTATAAAGTAATTGTAATTTGTAATTTATTGAAAAAGTCCCTAGGGCTAAATAGCCCTCTAAGGAACAAAATATACATCATAATATTCTTAAAACTAGGATCGTGGCACAGTAACTGAACATTTGTATTTAACAGTAAATTAATACTATCAATTAATATTAAACATAGGCCGTTAGAAACAAAATGTTATAGGTTGAAGTACATAGTAGTGTTGTAATTATACGATATGTGTTTAATAAAATCAGAAACTACATTAGTACTGAAAGGTCAACATAATACTAAATTTATTACCAATGGGTAATTTCAAGTAAATTATTTGAATCATTGAATAAATACTTAAAAAAATCAATTTTAAAATGATAATAAGAGGGCACTTCCCTCAAATTTGTGGTATTCTATTCCATAGACGTACCCCTCTAACCATAAACGATCTTTGCAGTTTACATGTTCTGTGCTTTGGTATTTTTAAAGCTAAGTTCTTCTCGCGGAGTCTGGCATGATTGGGATGATTTTTATCAACAAAAGTAAAATATTCACGCAAATACTGAGGAGCTTCATTTCTAGATATTGTAAAGAACAAATTGCCCATAAAAAATTGTCTTCTTTTAGCCATGGGCAAAAACCCAGCTCTCTCCCGATAGAGAGTAATGTGTTCACTTTTTGGTAAATTGTATATAAAACGGATACATGCATTTAGTGCCCGTTCTAGATTTCCATTCAGTTCGTCCGTTATATCATCATAAGCAATACATCCGTAATCGAAGAACGGTAGAATTAAAGTCTTAACTAGTAGAATCCTAGTCGAGGCAGGTAAGGTGTCTTTGTTTTTATTTAATTGCTGTAGAATTCTGTAAGTGTTCCGAGAAATAGCCATTACATGCTCTTTCCAAGACAGAGTACAGTTGTACAGTTGCAAGTATCCTAAATGCTTGACCGATTCTTGAAAAACAATAGTAACATTACCAACCCTCAAAGGAGGGAGGTGAGCGAGTGCATCCACAGAGGGAGAAGCCGAAGGCCCAATAATAATAGCGTTAGTTTGAGCTGGATTTAAAGCAAGACCGTTATTTTCAGCCCAAAGCACCACCCGATCTATGTCCTCTTGGATCTGACTGAGAAGTCTATTCAATTCTGCAGCAGGTCCGGAAAGGTACAATTTGAAGTCATCGGCGTATTTAAGATACTGTTGAGATAGTGATTTATCTTGGGTAATAATTGTAAGTCACTTGTGAATTCAACAGTTAATAAAATGATTTATTCAATTCATTTGGAACAACAAACTAGCTTCCTTGGCAAGGGCGCGAAACAGACTAAAACTCGTTATCGCCCGTCGACTCTCACAAATTCACGGAACTCTCGTGTATACATGAAAGAAGACACATATGTGTGTGCGCTCGCAATCCTGTCCAATATAAATGTATCAAATATTCAACACGCCTCCTTACATTTATGTTGTGCTTTTCTATTTTAGATCAATTTATTTTACATTCATTGACATTCTAAATCTCTCAAATTTTTCTTTACATAAAGCTTTTGTAAAGATATCCGCAACATTTTCTTCAGTGTCTACTTTCAGTACCTTTATCAAATTTTCTTTTACATGTTCGTGAACATAATGATAATGAATTTCAATATGTTTGGAATTCTTCGTAAAATTCCCGTAGTTCGCGATATTTATCGCTCCAGAGTTATCCTCATAAATTCTAATAGGTTTATCTAAACTTACATTGAATACTTGTGTTAGCTCTCTAGTAAACTTTAACTCACTCACAGCTTCCGATAGCGCAACATACTCTGCGTACGTTGAAGCTTTTGTTACGCACTTTTGTTTTCTTGATTTCCACTCAATAACATTTCCATATAATCTAATCAAATATCCGGTCGTAGATTTCCTATCTAAGTGGTCTCCTGCCCAATCGGCGTCTACAAAGCAATCTATGATTTCACAATTTTCATTTCTCTTATACTGTAACTTTAAATCTTTCGTCTTATACAAATACTTTAATATTCGCAACGCGTATTTAAAATGTGTCTCATTATAACAGTTCTGAAATCTACTCATGTAATTTACACTGTGACTTATATCCGGTCTTGTACTCGAGCTAATATATAGTAAAGCACCAATTAAATTTCTATATTTAATATCCTTTTCACTTATTTCAGCCTTTTCAATTTTTAAATTCGTTTCCATAGGAGTACTATATAACTTACTGTTTTTTAAATTATGTTTATTTACTAATGTCTCAATATATTCCGTTTGACTTAATTTCATTTCCCTTTTAATGTAATCATATTCTACATTGATACCAAGATATTCTTTTATTTCGCCTAAATTTTTCATCTCAAATTTTTCAATCAATAATTTCTTTACAGTTTCTATTTTCATTTTGTTTTTACTACATATTAACAAATCGTCGACGTATATTAGTAAGTAAACAACATTTTCTCCCTCTCCATGAACGTATAGGCACAACTCTATATTATTCTTCTTAAATCCTAGTTTCGTTACATACTCATCGAAACATTCGTACCAATCTCTAGGACTTTCTTTTAATCCATAAAGTGCTTTTACCAATTTACATACTCTATTTGTTCCGTCTCCATATCCTTTTGGTTGATTCACATATACTTCCGAATTTACTTTGCCATTTAAAACAGCAGTCTCCACATCCATTTGTTCAATTATTAACCCATTTTGACAACAATATGCTAACAAAATTTTTATAGTTTGATTACTCGCAACAGGGGAGTATATGTCATCAATCACATTCTTTTGTTGAAATCCTCTTACTACTAACCTCGCCTTATACCTATCATCGGATTTTTTCGCATAAATCCACTTTACATCTAAGACTTCTTTGCCTGTTACCTTTTCAACTAATTCCCAAGTTTTATTTTTATAAAGACATTTCATTTCCTTGTCCATAGCCTGTTTCCAGTTTTCACATTCGTCGCTATTTATCGCCTCCTCAAATGTATAAGGAGTATCTACTCTACAATAGTTTACAAAAATCTCATTGCAATTTTCCTCCTCTGGGTACCTCGTAGGGCTTTTCTTTTTACGCGTAGATTTTCTAGGGAGCTCTAAATTTTCAGACCTAATATCCTTTTCATTTTCTCTAGGTTCAACAATTTTTTGTTTCGTATTTTCTAATAAATCAACATTTTCTCTATCGTAATTTTCTTCATCGGATGAATTTTCCCACAGACCAATACATTCTGTATCCCTTTCTACGATTTCTACATGTCTAGCAACTATTATTTTACCACCTATTAAGACTCTATAGCCTACTTCACTATATCCTAACAGAATTCCCATGTCTGCTTTCTTGTCCCACTTAGAAACTCTTTTTTGTTCCGGTCTTCTTACAAAAACTCTACTTCCATACAGTCGTAAGTTTTCAACATTTGGCTTTCTTTCAAAAAATATTTCGAACGGAGTCTTCCTTTCTACTGTATTTGCCAACGATCGATTTTTTAAGTATGCTGCTGTACATACGATTTCCGGCCAATATCTTTTTTCTACCTGTGCTTCTGCTAATAAACAACGCGACATATCCATTATCGTTCTATTATATCTTTCCGCTGTCCCATTTAATTCGTGTACGTAAGTTGGACAATTATTTATTATAATACCCTTATCTCTGACAAACTTATAAACACGATTATTTAAGTATTCTTTTCCGTTATCGCATCTCAATATTTTTAATTTTTTTCCAGTTAAGTTTTCGCTTTCATTGACAAATTGTACAAGATTATCAAAGACTTCATCTTTCGATTTAATACAGTAAATCCTAGCAATTTTCTGTAGTCGTCGATAAAAGTAAGAAAATATCTTTCTCCATTCAATCCAGAAGTTTTAAAAGGACCACACACGTCAGTATGAATAATTTCCATTATTTCTTTTGCTTTGGTTCTATTATTTTTAAATTTTACATTATGCATTTTATTTTCGATACAAGTTTTACATCTTAAGAATTCTGTTTCAAATTCATTTGGAATACCCGTCAATAGCTGGTTTTTACCTAAAATGTTTAAGTAATTGAAATTTACATGCCCTAGCATTCGATGCCATTTCTCCTTTTGACTCATAATATTACATTCGGCACTGTTTACTAACTTTTCTTTCCTTTTCAGTATACTTTTCATTATATATGTCCTATTCTCCTTGAACGCTACTGCTATAAGCTTATTATTCTCATCAACTACTTTTGCAACCTTTCCCTTTGAGATAATTGTATTATTTTTATCTGTCAGTTTACCGCAGCTAATTAAATTCGAGGACATTTCCTTCGCGTAAAACACATTTTCCATATTTATTTCAATTCTTTTCCCGAATGCTTCAAAATAACTTTTTACATTACCGACTTTTGTCGCTAGTACTGGTCTATTGTCACCTAAGTATATATTTACAGGTTCCTTAAGATCGATACATTTTTCAAAGTAGTTATCGTTATTAATTATGTGATCGGTACATCCGCTATCTAACAACCAAATTATTTCTCCGTTACCTGATTTATTTACCTCGCTGCTGTGTGCTGCGTTCGCCGTTGCTACCCATGCGCCAGCGCCTGAACCGCTCTGCTCGCTGGTACCGGG
The DNA here is from genome assembly GCA_932195095.1 of Andricus curvator. NCBI lineage: Eukaryota > Metazoa > Arthropoda > Insecta > Hymenoptera > Cynipidae > Andricus > Andricus curvator. The sequence goes on along the minus strand of CAKNYM010048414.1, from coordinate 80,623 downwards.
TTCCTGGTGACGACGGAAGTTTCCACGTCCCCTGCTTGAATGGCCTCTTCCGCCTCTTCCTCGACCTCGACCACGTATAAATCCACGCCCAGAACCGCCGTTGCTTCCTGCTTGGCAGCCTTCTTGACAATCTCTCGCAAAATGTCCTGCTTTTCCACATCTGTAACAGCTTCCCTTTTTTGCAGCAAATGCGTTTGTTCTTCTTTCTCCATGGTCAGCTTTATTTTTCATTTCAGCTATTTCGATTTTATTTTTAACATAGGCCACTGTTTGATCTTCTTCCTTCAAGGCGTCTATCAGATCTCCTATATAGCTATACGTTTCGGGTAACATGTTTAACATGTAGTTCAGTTTTTCCTTTTCTTTCACTTGTGCACCGGCCTTTTTCAACTCATGTACTAATCTTTCAAAATCACTAAAGAATGATGCTGAATCACTATACTTATCAAGCTTCATTTTTTCCAGTCTATTTCTACTCACTATTTGTAATGCTGTAGATTCCTTCAAATACATTTCGTCAAACTTTTTCAGGATTCCGTATGCCGTTTCTTCCTCACAAATAAACTCTAACTGCTTATTCGAGATTGCACTGTAGATATAGTTCATGGCCTTCAATTCCTTTTCATCCCAGTCGTCTTCATCCGTCGCAACCCTTGCTCTTTTCGTAACCTCATCACATTTCTTAAACTTTAAATACAATATGATTCTTTTCTTCCACATACTGTAGTCTTCTCTATCAAACACGGGTATCATAATTTCATTCCTTGCTGCCATTTTTTCACCTTGCTCGTTCTCGAACGTTCCTTCGTGTTCGGAAACTTTCTCTTTCTTTATCTTCGACGTTGAAGCTTTTTCCATATGCGACACTCACTTGCACGACACTTCCCCTTTTCTCTTTCACAGCACTTCAATTACCCAAAAAAAAAAACAAAAAAAACCACGAACCACGCTCTGCTACCATGTTGAGACAGTGATTTATCTTGGGTAATAATTTATTGTAAGTCACTTGTGAATTCAACAGTTAATAAAATGATTTATTCAATTCATTTGGAACAACAAACTAGCTTCCTTGGCAAGGGCGCGAAACAGACTAAAACTCGTTATCGCCCGTCGACTCTCACAAATTCACGGAACTCTCGTGTATACATGAAAGAAGACACATATGTGTGTGCGCTCGCAATCCTGTCCAATATAAATGTATCAAATATTCAACAGATACTTACAAAATTTTAGATCACTTCCAAGATCAGAGGTATACATGTTAAAAAGCGTAGGTGCAAGTGTGCACCCCTGCGGAACTCCACTCCTAACTTCCACCCATTCAGACATATCAGCATTACTAGTCTTTACACTTTGAGAACGATTACTTAAATAGGAGGCAAACCACTTTATTACTGAATTGGACATTTTGAAAGATTTGAGTTTTTGTACAAGTAAACTGTGGTTCACTGTGTCAAAAGCCTTAGAAAAATCAAAAAGTACCACAACCGTAATCTCTTTTTTATCGATCGCCAGCTTAACATCAGTAGTGATTTTTAGGGACGCTGTGAGTGTACTATATTTGGCTCTGAAGCCCGATTGCATAGGGTCTAATAATTTATTAGTATCTAGAAAATTTGTTAGTTGTCTGTGCACCATCCGTTCAAGTGGCTTTGATAACACATTAAGGATAGAAATTGGCCGGAAGTATTTAGTGGAAGTAGGACTGGTGATTTTAGGTATCGGTTGTATTAGTGCCTTTTCCCATATATTTGAAAAATGACACTTTGTGAAGATGCATTATAAATCTCCAATAATATTGGGAAGATAACTGGAAGAGCTAACCGGATCATTTTTATCAATATTCCATCCATACCGATCGCATTAGAATTAACTTCCATTACTTCCTTGAGAAAAGTCTCAGGAGTAATATCAGAAAAAAAGAAATCATGTTCATCAAAAGTTTGCAGAGGTAAATTGGAAGAGGTAGTTGGAAGTTGTGTCACAATAGGTTTCAACATGAATGTATTAAGGAATTCACTAGCAGAGAAATTTTGATCAGGATATTCCTGTTTAGGTGGAATTGAACGCAAGCGCCTGAGAAGATGAAAAATATTTTATTTTTTGTTTTTATTTCTGATTGCGTTAAAGTTAAATTGGTTGTGAGAGTCCCTAATTTTCGTCTGCACAAGATTCCGAAGCTTGCGAAATTCCGCTTGGATACTACTATTCCTGGTTCTTCTTGCTAATCTACGTGTTGTGTCCCTTTTTCTCATCAATTCTCTTATTTCTGTAGTAATTCATGGGGCTCTTTCCCTTCGAGAACGTGGTACACAGGTTGACCTGAAAATTACCAGGCCTTCTAAGACATTGGAATGAATACTGAAATTTTGTTCTAAGCTGTTCTGGCGCGAATTCGTTAAATGCATGAGTCAAAATGGTAATTAGACCGTTTACCTTTGTATTCACGTCACGAACTGAGGATAAATTTGCCCTATCATATGATATTAAATGATCCTGAAACTCTTGTTCATTGATTAGTGTAAGATTTCGAGTCAGTGTAGGAGTAGGTTTAGGAGGAAAATTACTGGACATTTGGTACTCAATGTTGATAAGATCATGATTAGATAAGAACGGAATTGCATGCTATGAATAGGATAGTACTTTTTCAAGGTCATCTACAATAATTAAGTCTATGCGTGTACTAGTAAAATTAGAGTGATGATTGGAATCATGTGGCACAGTAGAAAGTCCCGCGGAGTAAATTACAGATTTCAAATAAAATTCTTTGAAACAGGATATATACTTAGAATGACGATATTGTTCTTATAGATGATCCTACGTCCATACAGTGATTGCTAGCGAAATCCATCAAGATCCTGAAGATGAGAAAGTATAATTCTTCGCGAACCTTCCTCCTTACGGCAGAAGATTTTTCCACCAGAGATCCATAGGAACTTTATCTTCTTAGCTCTTTTCAAGTTTAATGCCTCCTTATATATAAGACCATTGTATTTTGTTAAGCTTTCTCTAATGTAGAGGATGCATTCCTCCCCACCAGTCCAGCCAATATTTTTTGTAGAAAAATCTCGCTTCTTCTTTCGTTTCTCAATAAGACGAAAACAAGTCTGACTAAATTTTGCAATTATAATCGGAGTTCGGGACTGACCTGAAGCATTCAATTCATAGGGTCTTGTTCTAAAAATAGAAATAAGACCCTCTTTGGAGTAAGGGACCTCCAAAGCGGCCGCAATTTCATTCATAACAACTGGAAGGTCCTCCCCCTGTTTGAAAGGCAAACCATGGATTTCTACAACATTAGCTAGAGGAGCCTGCTCCATTAAGTTGCACTTGTGCTCCAAGTGCGCCACCTGGGAAGTCAATTTATTTTCAGCATCTGAAAGTTTCTTTGTCACTTCTTGAAGCTCATGATAATTTCCGTAACATTTGTCGCAACAGTCGTTTCAACCGTAGTTATGCGTCGAGAGTTTTGAATGATATTATCCTTCATGCTATTGATTGAGGTATCTAATTTACTCTGAAACTTTTCAAATAAAGCAGTCATATGCTTAAGTGACGCCTCTTGCACTTCAGTTACCGATTTTATTATGGCCTCACTGACCACAGGATCCAGAGATGTTGTGGGCGACCCTGACCTGGTGACGTCATCGGTAGCAGTCTCCGTTGTCCCCAATGTAGAAGAATTTTTTCTTTCTCGTCGAACAATTTCGTTTGACGCCAAAGTTGAACACGCACAGCAAAACCATTTCTTTAGACCCATTTTTACTTTATCTTCTTCCTTCACGCATCCACTGTGCACTAAAATGCTACATTTTCCGCATGATAATAGTCCAGGGGCCCCTCTAGTTATTGCATCACTGTAGATGCCACACGCCACCATGATAGTGGGCGTCTGTTCAAAACTCACGCGGACAAAAAGTTCACAAATTCCGGTTTTCTGACAGAAACCGTTCACACCACTTAGAAAATCCGAAACACAACTGCTTCTAGTTCATTTAAAACAAAACATTTATACAAAATTCGCCCGTGTATAAAAACTGTTAAGCAAAAATACCGGAGCCCATTAAACCACGTCTCTAGTCACGACCAGTGCCGTATAATTCCGTATAAGTCCAGAGGGCGACCACTGAGCTACGGGACTCATTGATATTTATTTACAGCGAATTCTTTATGCCGAGCGCGTTGGTTATAGCTTACGAATTCGATTGAATAGGCTAGTCTTTAACTGTATTCGCGCTGGCGAAAAGGGTCATCCACAAAAATTTTGTTTGCCTTATAGTTGAGTTTTTTATAAACTTTGACTCTCAAAGAAATAAAATGTGAAATTAAAACTTAATTGAGTTTATTTAATAATTTATAATAATTTATTAAAAAGTGATAAAATATCCACCGTAAATGTCGATTTATAAAAGAAAACATGTGGCGCCCTCACGGCTCGAAACACGTGGTGTGACGTCACGCGCCGTCAAAACCGAAGAAAATACATGGTTAGTTTGATAAAAACAATCGAAATAATCAATTATCAACGTTTTTTGGCAAAAAGGGTTTATTTTTATGAAGTATCAATATGCCTGGATACGTTAAAGCCAGTTCGAATAATTTGCCAAAAGTGAGTACACTTATGATAAGTGATTTCTGTGCGAAGTGCTCCAGTTTCAATGTTGCTGAGACTCGAGGAGTGAAAGCGAAAAAGTATTCAAACCGTTTTGAATATTCAAAATGGTGTATTCCCAGATAACAATGCATGCGGACGCACATGGGCGCATGGCGTGCAAGCACGATGTGTCGGCAACAATGCAAGCACAGTGGCAGCACGTTCTGAGGGAATAAGTAATCCCGCATAGTGCCCGCACACGGTCTGCATGATATGCAGCACAGCGTGCATCTATCATGCTCGTCAGGTACTTAAGGCAAAATGTCGGCATATAGCGTGCGGTGAAGAGTGCGGCACAAAAAGCGCATTATTACTAAAAACATAATATAGCAGTTCTGTAAAAATAAAACTCTGATCAAATTCGCTTCATGCTCTAAATTTTTGTTATTTTCTAAGTTTATTTTACAGACAAAAATTCGAAATAAAAGTGAATAATTATTTTTGTTCAAATTAAATAAACATTTTTTCTTGGTTTTTGGTTCGGAAAATTAGCTTGGAGTATAAACCAATGTTGAGGCAAAGGACATAGTCGGCAAGAGTTGTAATTGTTTAAAAATAATTTTTTGAACTGTAAAATTTTAGCTCCGTGAAAACGCACCAAAGCTCGGGCTTTGTACTTCCCCCACATTTGTGCACAGACCTTTTAAAATGAAGCGTCAAAGCATCGGCAACTGTCATTTGGTGATTATCACAACGTTTCTATTAAAATTCTTCGCAATACAAAAATTCAATATCTTCTTCACTATTTTTACTATATTTACTATATTCAGATTTTAAATGATCGAAAACAAGTTTTTCAAGTGCACATTTTTAATCGTTATACTTCTGAGATTTAAATTCTTAAATCTCAGAAGTAGAACGATTAAAAATATACAACTTGAAAAACAATTACAATCTTTAAAATCCCTTTGTTTTTCAACAAAAGTGTTGAATAAACGTTCTGTGTTGAACAATTTATATTGTTCGAAATAAAAAAAAATTTTCAGATAAATATATATTTCTCGCTAATACATTATTTAAGAGGTAGCAGGAATAATTTTGTGTATGTCGCTTTTGGAATAAACACCTGTTGCATCATCAGTTGTGAAATAACAACTTTCAACACAGGAGTCTCTTCTTAGAAACGTCATACAATGTTTCCTGTTACTTATTTTATTCTTAACATCTTGTTTTCAATAATTATAACTCAAAACACGTGCATGCTAGCACGACGCTGGCACGCACGTGTCCACACGCGCGCGGGGCATATGCGACGCATATGAGGATACATATGTCTGCACTCTTGCCCTCACATCGTGCCGATCGGTCGACACGCATGCAAACATCATGCGGGCTAGGTGTGAGCAAATTGTTATCTGGGTTGTATTGAATTTAAAGTTAGTTATTTGATCAAGATTATAATATCGTATTTATCTTAGTTTAAATAAAAGAAATAGAAAGGAAAGGAAATAATCGACTATAGATGTTGACGATGTTGACATAAAGCGAGCTTTAACCTCAACATTCAATACTGTGATTTTGCACTTGATAAAATATATAAGAATTAAATATATATTCGCTCTTTAGCGGACACTCTTTTTTAAAAATAGCAGCATGATTCCAAATTTAAAAAATCTGCCCGCCTCGCGGGCACATTCTCGTCGCGCGCTTCGCGCGCGGCTCGCTTCGCTGGCAAGTTTGAGCGCGCCTGCGGCGCGCGACTGTTGAATCTCGCGCTTCGCGCTCGATCATATATTTATCTCGCGCTTCGCGCTCGATTATATATTCACCTCGCGCTACGCGCTCGGACGTATTTACATCGCGCTTTACGCTCGGCTCCTCTAGATTTCTGAACTTCGTGTTCGACTTCGATGAAAAGAAAAAGTTTATTTGCAAATCTTATGAAATTATCAAAACCTCTACATATTAAATGATTGTTAAGTTTGTTTTTATTTTAGACTGAAAAGGAACTTTATGTACTCAAGGTTCTATCGACCTTAAGGAACGCATTCTCATCCAGACACTCGCGCTCGATATTTGATTTGAAAATCATTTGAACCTTGCGTTCTACGCTCGGTTCTGTACACCGTATGATAGAAACAAAAAAGTTTGAGCGCATTTACGGCGCGCGATTTGGTAAATATACTGAGCGCGCACGTTGTGCTTCGTGTTATATGTGCTTCATATACAAATTACTAAATTTGTATTTGATTTCAAATGAAAAATAATTATATAATTTAGGCGACAAATTTAATTAGTTAAAATTTTATTTTAGCTTGTGCCGTTTTTCAAAAAAGTTAATTTTTTTTCATTTTGAATACATTCTTACAACAAAAATTGATTACAAGTTTGTAAACCTTTTTTAATGCACAATTTTTGTTCATTTATCTGTTTTCGTACCTTGCATTGTTTTTTGAAAAATTTGATTTTTTTTACTGTCAATATTATTTTAACGAATAAAACAAAAACTACGCATCCTATCGAAACATGATTCACAACAAATTTGTACCTCCTCCTTGGATGAACAAATTTGGTTTATGTCATTTTTTTCGTAGCTCGTGTTATTCGTCTACAAATTTGATTGTTCTATTTTCAATGCTGTTTTTTACGAATAAAACAAAAACTACGCGTCATATCAAAAAGTGAGTCATTAGAAATTTGTAGATCTTTTTTAGGTGCACAATTTTGATAGAATGATCTTTTCTCGTATATTGCATAGTTTGACAGCAAAATGAAATTTGTGATTTTTCATTATTTTTTTGTTGTTTTTTGGAATTTTTAAAATGCTATAACTCCAGTAATTTTTTGTTTATCACGAAAAGTCAATAGGATATTTTGTTCATCATTTTGGGTACTACTAATAACCGTACATAGAATTTTCAAATCTTCAAAAAAAGTGGTCTCAAAAATTTTCAAAATGTGCTCACTTTTTGAATTTGTATCCAAAATAGCTGGTTAACGAACTCCTTCTTTCTTTTTAGGCCATAAAAAAGTGTGCCAAAGCTTAATCAAATCTGATCATTTTTTCGAAAGTTATCGTGGCTATAGACAGACAGACAGACTACAGACAGACACCTTGGTAAAAATCGTTTTTTCTGACTCAAGAGGTCTCAAAACGTGGAGATTTGATGAAAACCGACTATGTCAAATTTTACATAAAACCAATACCTTCTCATTAGAATGAGAATGTAAAAATATATAATTTTATAATACTTGTTGCGCAAATAAACAATTTGATTTTAAGGTTAAAGTGCACATCTCAGATAACAATGTGAAACGCATATGCGACTCACAGTGCACGCACGCATGCGGATTAATCAGTACGCGTGCGTTCACCAAGGATGACAGATGCGTCCTCTCATGAGACGCATATCGCTCGCACGCGTGATAGTCGCACGCGTGCGTGTGAAATGCGATCATCGTGCGACTGTACCCTGAATCCTAAAATACTATTTATATATTTAAATATACACTATCCGAGTTATTCTAAGTTATTTAAAATGTCATATTTCCATAACATTGATAGTGAGCACGATATATTATAATGGCACGATAATATAAGAAAAGGTAAGGTTATGTTTGTATACTGATATATATATATATATATATATATATATATATAAAAGTTTGTCATAAGGACAACCGCAGGATTTCGCCGGGAGCGGGTGCTAATCTGAAAAATTGCACCCGCTCCCAGTGAAATCGCGGTAAAATTTCAGCTGTAACCACGTCTCACGACCGTGAGATAGGTGGTTACAGTCTGCGACGAACTCAATACGATGATCCGGCAAAAGTCTCGTGCACCCTGAGGACACGGAGCGACCCAAGGACGACCGCCTTCTGCATTTTCCCCGCAAGTGTCTCAGCATTTTGTTGACACGCAGGGATGCTTTTCAGGCTATTAAACAGTGAAACCTTGGCACCTCCAAGAGCGCCGATGATCAAGACGATGAGCTTAACAGAATATTCCGGGTATAACCGTCGCAACTCCCTTATAAGGTCTTTATACCTCTCTTTCTTTTCTTTCTCCTTGGCTGTGACGTTTTTGTCAGCTGGTGCCGAAAATTCGATAACGAACATGATTCGTTTCTCGAAGTCAAGGAGAACTATTTCAGGCCTCGAGTGCGCAACAGAAACAATTGTCGAGAATATGAAGATCCAGTATATGCGGCACTTCTCATTTTCGACAATTGACTCTATTTCTCTAGGAGCGTTTAGCGGAGAGGTATTTGGGCTAATGCCATGAGAGTGACAGAGATGGTAATAAAGCACTCTTAGTGCCGCATTGTGCCTTTGGATGTAGGTCGTTCCCGCATGAGTTGGACAACTAGATAGTATATGTCCTAGATGCTCGGGGTGTGCATGACACGCTCTGCAGCTATCATCGGGAATGTCTCGGCTCAAAATGTGGTGACGGTATGCTAGAGTGGAAATGACACCGTCTTGACATGCCAAAATGAAGCCCTCCGTGCCCGACTTCAATCCGGGTGATCTAAGGAAAGCAAACGTTAGCTCATACGAAATCGACTGATCTTCCACATTTATGTGGAAGATGCCGTGCATCCTCTTGTCGAGAAGCTATTCGTGGAAGTTTTTCTCCTGTGCTTTCTTAATCCGGGCCTTCAGGAGTGAGTATTCAAGATGGATAAGATTTGATGCATTTTCCTCACCCCTAATATTGAAGTCAAGGCCGAGTGTTTCAGCAGCCTCCTCCGCTGCTTTGTACAGACACGCCCCTTTGCCCACTTCTTCGTGTTTCCTGACCATTTCAAGAAGAGGGTCTTGTCCATTTGCAACTATATGTGCTGTACCTAGAATAATTCTGTTGTGAAGACATTCAAGATTCAGTATTCCGCGACCACCTAGGCGGCGTGAGATGTAAAGTGGCGGAACAGAAGACTTAAGGTGCATGCTCTTGTTCATGTGCAAAACCTTTCGCGTCCCGATATCAAGGGATCTGAGCTTGTCCTTCGTCCATGGAACCACTCCAAATGAATAGAGTACTACCGGGACGGCAAGCATATTCGTTGCAGATACTTTGTTTCTCGCCGACAGTTCAGAAGACCAAATCTGTCGGATGAGACGTTTGTATCTGCATCAGAGAGTATCCTTTATAGATGTCACGTCCTGAATGCGGTTCTGTGGCACGCCCAGGTATGTATAGGTCTCTCCAGCGCAAAGGTGTCGTATGGCGCTTCTGTCAACGAGCTCAGGATCTTCGGGGATGCCATTAAGTTTTCCTTTCTTCAAATTAACCTTGGCGCATTTCTCTAACCCGAATTCCATTCCAATCTCTTGAGTGTACTCTTTGACAATTTTCAGAGCTAGATGTAGTTTCTCTTGATTCCTAGCATAGATCTTAAGATCATCCATGTAAAATACATGAGTGAACTTATGCTTTCGGTTTCCAGGTTTGCCGCAGAGATACCCTTCGGAATGGCGAAGTGCGAGAGATAGTGGCAATAATGTGAGGCAAAACAGGAGAGGGCTCATGGTTTCGCCCTGAAACACACCTCTCTGAAAGGTGATACTGTTAGTGATCACACGATGTTTTCCAAATGAGTTAGTAAATCTGGTTTTCCAAAGCGGCATTAATCTCTCTATGCACCTCACGCTGTGTGGATGAACCTTTAGGCTTTCCAACAGACAGATGATAAGTCTATGGGAGGTTGAATTGAAAGCTTTCCGGTAATCAATCCAGGCCATCGATAGAAGTCGCTGATAGGATGCTGCGTCTTTACAGACACATCTATCGATGAGCAACTTCTCCCGACATCCTGCTACTCCTTTCTTTGAGCCACGTTGTTCATACATCTCTCGCCACACAGGTCCAATTGTCCGAAGAATCCTATCATTTAGGATAGCTGTGAAGATCTTATACAGCGTGTTCAGACAAGTTATTGGCCTGTAATTCTTAGGGTCAGCTAAGTTGCCCGTCTTCGGCAGGAGCACTGTGCGCCCTTCCACCAACCACCCCGGAATAGGCTCTTCCGATTTTAGATATGAGGTGAAAATTCGGGCCAGATGCTGGTGGGTTGAAGCAAACTTCTTCCACCAAAATGTCTTGATACCATCTGATCCCAGAGCGGAATAGTTCTTCATGCCTCATAATACGTTTTTCACCTCCTGGGTAGTGATAGGTGGGAATTCCTCCTTAACTATTATGAGGGCATTGCACAGCTCCTTGAAGCTATTTATGTTCTTTGAGCCTTCTTCAAGTGGATGTTGGACCTCGTAGACTTTTCTCCAAAATGATTCGACCTCATCTGGCTTGGGCGGATGGTCGACAGTGACTGGAGGGTCTTGGAAGAGTCGAGATGGGTCAGACAAAAACTGTTGATTTTCTCTGGCCCACCTCTCTCTCCGCTCTAGACTTCTCCTAGCGTTAGATAGTACTCGTATTCTGTCAACAATATGCTGCCTGATGGTCAGTAGCTTTGACTTGTTGATTGTGTGATAACGGATCCGCAGTTCGCGCGCGAACTGTCGAACCTTGGCAGTGAAAGTCCTGCCAGATGTTATGTAGTCGATCACACACTCAATGCGGGACGCGTACTGTCTTGCTCAGCCTATCTTTGTGCTAAGTTGATGTATTCGTCGTTTGGTCTTATGATCAATCGTTGATTTTGTTTTACGGTTTGCATCTTCCAAAGTTCTCGCTGCATTGTACACACTCTACAATTGACAGTCCAGAGGTTGGATTCTTCGGAAAAATCTCCACGAATCTCATCATCCAGTTCAGTCAGATCTTTGGGCTTGGGAGAAACCTGAATGTTGATGTTTCTCCGGGTCTTGAAGCATCGTTCTTCCTCTATTGGATGCCTGTTCGAGGTTGGTCTCAGTGCCGCCTCTCTTTCTCTGTTGCCGGCTTGTTCTGGCTACGGTTGTGTAGGCGCTCCGCTTATATAACCCCTTTTCCGGAGGTCCTCGGCACGGTTTCACAGACGTTTTTTGCGAAAAATCCGAGAACTCTGGGTGTTTCTCGCACCACAGAGCATGCAGTCGCGCCATGTAACCTTTTCGTTCAGGGGCCATACTGGTATCATAGCACTCCAGCAGGTCATCCCTGAGTCGATCCGTGCACCTAAAAGTAATGAGATTCCGCCGGTCAATCGCGTTGACTCCGTCTTAATTGGCTCCCCCAACTCTAGGGTAGTCGGCATTGTTGTCCGACCCATTGTCGGGAGCCCTGCGCGTTCGATTGTTTTGAACCGCACTTCCTACAACTATGTTTGGTGGTGTCATTGTTGTTCCCACGAGCAGCTAGGGAAAAGGGTTAGTCCATCCTTGTAGAGCCCCGCGTGCAAGGATAAGGCTGATACTCTGAGAGGTCGCCCGGTATCCCAGGATCACTGTTTGAGACACCTCATCCAGGTGCCATTCAGCTTTCGGCACGGTTGTTACGCCTTCGCTTAGGAGTTATTCCTTCGGGACCATCCCTGGACAATTGTCCGCGACTGCTTATTAATTATTGTAACCATATTCAGCAGAAACCCTTGGTACACGGACCCTCTATCCGCAAACCGAGGACGCGTTCGGTGGCTTTGTCATAGGCCTTTCGGATCGATTCCCAAGGAATCAAAACCGAATACCGAACGCTGCTATATATATATATCGTAAGATCACTGAAGTTAAGCATTGTTGGGCGCGGTTAGTACTTGGATGGGTGACCGTTCAGGAATACTGCGTGCTTTTGGCCCGTCGTGGGTGTCGTGGGCCCACATTGGTAGTAAATATCCACCTAGAAACACTACCCGAATCGGGTGGTGACGCAATTAACTTTCGAGTTCGAACTGCTAATCAATTTTTCTTGTATACTGACACCTACTCTGCAATTGGTATCGACACTGCTGTATGCTACACTCGATCGTATCCAATAAGCATAAACACCTAAAGACACTTCACTTTAAAATTATATCCGCAAACAATAACGAGTAAAACGCGGAAAACTACGCGGAAAACTATAAACAAAACGGTAAACGCGGCCTGATGGCGGGAGACTGCAGAAGACAGAGCGGGGAGACTATGTGGGCGCGCGACGGCCATCATCATTTCAAAAATATCGTTTTCAAAAACTGAGCGCGCTTTTTAAACTTCTTATCTCAACTTGAAAGTATTAACATCATTATAAAATTGATTAAAACTCATTAGAAAATTAAAGATGTATTAAAGTATTCAAAAAATAAGTACTCAAAATTAGGAAAATTCGATTAAACATTAAAGTTGGGTTTCTGCAAATACTTCAAAAAATTTCTAAACAGTAATTCTAAATTTTATGCATTTAAAATTCAAATCAGGATTTTTCAAAATATTATTTGAATACAAAATAAACATTTTTGATTCAATGGAACTGTTTAGTTAGCCCAATAAACCCTGGCGGACCGAACGAACGGAACGGATACGCTACAGCGTATCCTTATAGTATTCACATCGTATCCTCTCCGTATCATGCAAGAAAAACTCATTAAAAGAGAAAGATTAACATTTCACTTGTTGAAATTCGGATTCTACGTGAAATTTTGAGTTAAAAGGTCACAGAGTAATCGCAATAGTTTTTCTTGCAACATTAAAAACTTTTAAAAAATATAATACTTATCGATGACGTGCGCTGAAGGCGACTTCAAACGCATCGTCGTTCAGTAACAGTTAATAGGCGTTATCCGTCGACGATGCGTTTGAAGCCTTCAGCCCACGTTAACGATAAGTATTATATTTTTTTAAAGTTTTCAATGTTGCAAGAAAAACTATTGCGATTACTCCGTGACCTTTTAACGCAAAATTTCACGCAGAATCCGAATTTCAACAAGTGAAATGTTCATCTTCCTTTTTTAATGAGTTTTTCTTGCATGATACGGAGAGGATACGATTGGATACTGTGAGGATACGCTGTAGCGTATCCGCTCCGTTCGTTCGGTCCGCCTGGAAATTTTGTTTTTTGTTGAAGTTAATTTTCCAGCTAAACAAAAGTAAGAAAGAAATTTTCTTTTTAATTTGGAAAAATATTATATATATATATATATATATATTAGAAAAAGTATTTGGAAATTTTTCACATTTTGTTCCATGAAAAGGCGGACTAATAATTTTTATTATTTTCTTCATATGATACAATTAGTAATATTCCAATTTTGATAATTAAAAAATATCTAGGATCTAATTAGATCATTATTATGGAATTATTTATTATCTACAGGATTGACGCACGCATGCGTCGCAGACAGGCTCTCATACGCAGTCATACGTGAAGTACGTCGTGATGGCGATATGAGACGCATTACGCACGCACTCTACCTACCCATCACAGCATTGCGACAGGTGATGGCGGCATGCGTGCGTTATGACTCGCACAGCGTGCCTCGCACGCATGCGAGTACTGTGCGTCGCACGATTGTTATCTGGGATACGTCCCGGCATCCCATATATACCCGGTAACAAGGAGTTCATTGGAACGCATTGGAACGTTTCAATGCGTTTTAATTGCATTTTTGTCTGAATGCTTATTAATGCGCAAGGCGCAATAAAACGCATTAAAATAAAAACTTAAAAAGAACAGCATTAAAAGGCATTGGCATGAATGTGAAGGTAATGAAAAGGCATTTAATGGCATTGAAATGAAGGAAACTGAGTATATGCTACATAACGGAATAATTATGAAAAAAGCAAACTAAACAATTTTCAAAAAAAAACTTTTTTATAATTATAAAAATTTAGGACCAGGCAAACGTTCCTTAGTGCTTCTCATTTGATTTCCCAAATTTTCAACTCGATATCGCGTTTCGTGTGAACGTAAGTTGGTTTTGAAAAAAATGTAAAAAAAAATGTTGAGGTTATGCTCACATGGCCTTAAATTGAAAAGCTTTTCAACTTACCCGCTGATTTTAATATTACTCCCTCCTGTATGTCGACCTTTCCGCCGTTATTCAGAGAGACGAGGATGTGGTATTTTTGCGTTGGCGAATGCTTCGCGGCATCACATTTTTTATTCTTGACGTATGAACTTTTGTTGAAACGTTTCGCGAGAGTAAAAGCACATACGTGAACATCTTGCAGTTATCACTAAAAAGTATCAAAATGCGAGAATGTTCCACAACGAAATACAATGACCATGCTCACTTTTCGGCTACTATCCCTGCAAAAAACGTCGTATTGAAAAGTATTAAAATGTATTGACATTTGGAATGCGATTCAATTCTGTTTTCTGTTCCGAAAAAAAGATTTTAAAAGTATTAGTTCGTACTGGTTCGCATTACACTTCATCACGCTGAGTGCGAAACGGCAGTGTCAATGATTCGCATTACAAAGTATTGGTTCGCATTAAACTTCAAGACGCCGAATGCGAGATGGCAGTTCTGGATCCGCATTAAGAAATTATAAAAAAATCAAGCGGTCCCTGTTTATTGTAAAACTTTTGTAAAATAATGTAAAATGAATATATAAATATTAATAAATAAATAAACACTTTATAAAATATTGAATAAAATTTTAATCCGCGGTTACGCATTCAAAAGTATTCTAATAACTTTTGGAATTCGCAAAATTTAAACCAATGCGAACTTTCGTATTAAAAAGTTTTCACTCAACCGAAACATTTCCATCATTAATTCGTATTGAAAAGGATTCAAACCAGTACGAACTCTCGCATTAAAAAGTTTTCACTCGATAAAAAATTTCGTCTCATTCTATCGCATTCAAAAGTATTTAAACATATGCGAACTTTCGCTTTGAAAAGTTTTCACCTCGCTCAAAAAATGTGTCTCATTCTTTCGCTTTCAAAAGGATTCAAAGTAATGCGAACTCTCGATTTAAAAAGTTTTCATTTCGCTCTGAAATTTTCTCTCATTCGGTCGCATTAGAAAGAACTAAAACGAATGTGAGGTCTCACATTAAAAAGCATTGCGGGCAAAAATTTTTATCTTTCGTATTCAAACGCATTCAGGAATTTATAGTTGTATAAGAAGTATCGCATTTAAACGTTTTGGGCTAACCTCCAATGCGAAACTGACACATAACAGACTTCACGGAAACAAATCGTGAATGCGAAACAATACTTTTGAATTTTACGTTTCTTGCCGGGATATCACTTTCGCGTCTGTTCCTCAGTTCCTATATGGTTCCTATTCTTCTTAAATGGCATTAGCCTTGTCAATGCAATCTGCCGCAGAAGGCATTGTATGGCATTCAACTGAAAAGATCTCGAAACAGCATTGAATGGCATTAACCCGATTCAATACTTTGTGTCATGAAAGACATTGTATGGCATTCAAGTGGGTGGCTCGGCGAACCGCATTAAATGGCATTAACCCAATTCAATACTTTGTGTCATGAAAGGCATTGTATGGCATTCAAGTGGGCGGCTCGGCGAAACGCATTAAATAGCATTAACGCCAATTCACTTAACAGTATTACCATGACGTCAGTTTAATGCCTTTTCATTTGTGCGCATTGAAAATGATTGGAACTAGACAAGATTCAAGCCATAAAACGCATTTAATGGCATTTCGGACAAAATTCTATTTTAAATAAAAATATTTGCTTACGTTGAAATGATCTTCGCAACAATATTTTCGTTCCTCACCTTTGGATATAGATATGAATAATTTTCCTAAATTTTTGACAAACGTGTTCTTGCATTGAGGTACAAAACATCAATGGTAGCGCTGATTTTTTTGCATTTTTATGAAAAAAGCGTGAATCGCCCGGCTTATTTACAAGCGTTTGGCGGCTAGCTACGTCACATCAAGATGGCGGAATGGGCGCGACAGAAATAGGAATTTTAAATGTGTACAAATTTTTCTTTTTCAAATATAAATTCGAAAAAAAGTTTTTTGTACACTATGCTGGTATTATTAGTGATTTTAGAGCATATACTTTAATATGCAAAAATAAAAAAAAATAGTGGATGACCCTATTCTGGCGAATAGGATATTTGAAGACTTTATTACTTTTCACGAATTTACACGAATTCACCACCATCTCCAATTCGAGATTTTCGCAAAGCAAGATTCGCGGGGGTTCCTGGCGAATTCTTACCAATTCGTCCCAATTAGTTTCTTTTTACTGGGTAAGGATTCTCGCGGATCCTCATGTTCAAACAGTTTGATTTTCTTTGCTGAGTTCCGTTTTTGGAGTAGTAATTTGAACATGAGGAACCCCTCGAGTCTCCAACGTTCTCGGTATATTTATTTGATTATGGTTGTTGATTTTCACCTGTGGAAAAATCGGTATTGATTACCTCTTCTCTTATTTTTGCAATGCATGCATGAATCGCTACAATTTTTCATTAATAAATTTACAGTATAAATAAACAAATTAAAAATACTTGTGTTGGGTAAAATTGTTAATATTAATAATGTATAGGGCAGAACTTTATTTATTTAGTATCTTCCTAAAAAATAATTTGTCATTAAATTATACAGTGTGAAAAACTATCTTGGAAATTAGTTTTTTTTTAATATATGTTGAATAAAATATTAAAACCAATATGAAAAAAAAATATCGATTTTATTATTTCATTGAATAGTTTTTTTAAATTTTCCCCCCAGTCACCTACGCCATGTTGATTTGACCTCAGCACCAGCGGCCAACTGACTTAAACCCTTAGCCCCTCACCAACCTTGCACTTCACTGATGGCCAGCTACATCACGCGTGTTTTCCATCTGTCTGGCGTCGGTTTTTCGGTTTTTTGTGCTGTGATAATTTTATATCTGTAATTAGTATTTAATGTCATGTTTTCTTAGTACGTGACCGAGGGAATATATCACCTATTCATTTTACTTATGTTTTGTACATAAACAAATAATATAACCTCAATTCTTTGCACATGGAGAGTGAGTCCTATCCGACTCTCTGTTTTTCAGCTAGAAAATTTTCGGTCCTTATTGCTATGACTTTCTATGTGCGAAATTTTGCCGCATGGCGGCGCTTCTCGCACGTGGCCCTCCTTTAACATGCAGCTAAACGGAAATTTTTGTTCAAAACAATAATATTTATATAATATTTTATAGAATGTAAGCCTAAAATGTTTACAAAAGTGCAACAATTTAAAGCGGTGGATTCGAGTAAGAATGTCATAATTTAGTGTGTGAGAAAAAAGAAAAAAAGATGGTAAAGTGCATCGCTCCAAACTGTCAATCCGGCTACCATTCGAGTCGTCAGAACGGCGAAAAAATTC
Organism: Andricus curvator; assembly: GCA_932195095.1. NCBI lineage: Eukaryota > Metazoa > Arthropoda > Insecta > Hymenoptera > Cynipidae > Andricus > Andricus curvator. The sequence continues at coordinate 62,818 of CAKNYM010048414.1, read as the reverse complement.
ATTTTTTTAAAGTGCCTCAAAATTTAGTTTGCTGAATATCAGAGAGCAATAAAAAGGGAAGGTTTTGTAGTAACAGCTGGCCAGTTTGTTTGCGAGAAACATTTTCTTCCCGATGACATTGTCTGGAAAAGGGAAGTGAAGGATCCTCTTGGAAATGTTATAGCATCGGCAAATATAAATAATAATTAATATATTTATAATACTTCGTTCGAATAAAATTTAAAAAATTAATGAAGATGTACAATTTTCGATTTTAATTGCTTTAATTGCAATGTCCGAATTTTAACCTAAAAATATCTGTCGTTCCCCGCTGTGGCTGTTCCTCATCTGATGATAGAAGTAAACAATTAAAAAGAAAGATACATAAAATTTTTATATCTGGTTTTCTGATCTTTTATTGTCGTAGAAAATCATTATAGGCCTATAATGATTCTCCTATAATTAATTTCCTATAATTTTTTGCGCGATTACAGGAATAATGATTGGAATAATTATAGGAAGAATTGTGGGAAAATAATTATAGAAATTAATAATATTAAAATAATTATTGCAAAAAGTAGAATAAAGTATAAATTAATCATTTATTTTGAACTGCTCACACAAAAGAACAAAAAAATTGACATATTTAAAGAAGTTTTGTTTAACAGTGTGGGTATAATGAAACTTAAAACCTATGAGTATCTTATACTTTTTGCAATTATTATTTCATTATTTTAATATTACTAATTTCCATAATTATTTTCCTATAATTTTTCCTATAATTAATCGTATAATTATTCTTATAATTAGTCCTATAATCGTGAAAAAATTACAGGAAATTCATTATAGGAAAATAATTATAGGCCTAGAATGATTTTTCTCCTATAATTAATTTCCTATAATTTTTTGCGCGATTAGAGGAATAATGATTGGAATAATTATAGGAAGAATTGTAGGAAAATAATTATAGAAATTAATAATATTAAAATAATTATTGCAAAAAGTAGAATAAAGTATAAATTAATCATTTATTTTGAACTGCTCACACAAAAGAACATAAAAATTGTCATATTTAAAGAAGCTTTGTTTAACAATGTGGGTATAATGAAACTTAAAACCTATGAGTATCTTATACTTTTTGAAATTATTATTTCATTATTTTAATATTACTAATTTCCATAATTATTTTCCTATAATTAATTGACTAATTATTCTTATAATTAGTCCTATAATCGTGAAAAAATTACAGGAAATTCATTATAGAAAAATAATTATAGGCCTATAATGATTTTGCTATACTACTTTTTCCTAGGGGATAGCCGGAAGGTCTATATGTTAGTACTTTTTACATATTTAATATGATTCTACAATTCCAAAATTCTTTCTAAATAACCCTTAGACCCGGCTGCAAATTTTTCAGTAGAATATTTTCTGTCAAACAATTATTTTTTAATTTTCAACTGTAAAATGCGATACTAGTTTAATGTAAGTAACGTACCTATCTTTCTACGAAAAAGCAACAAAGCTGTGCATAATACATTTATATAAATATTTTTTATTATAAAAGAATCTCAGAGCTGTATATAATACTTAATTCATAATGTTAATAAATTCAAAGATTTTATTGTTCTGACAAAAGCAGCAATAAAGCTGTGTGATATTCGATTTTATCTTACTATAAAGTACAATATATTTTATCGCTTTGAAAACAGCAGTAAAGCTAAGTGTAATACTGCGGTAAATAAATTAACGTATTGTATTATTCCTGAAGTTAATATACTTATAAAAAAGCAAATATATAAAACATATATCGCTCGACAGTCTTTTAGAGACACAAAAATGTATATTTTTCACACTGGATATATTTATTTCCTTTCTTTAACAAATTTTGAATAAAACTAATTTATAAAAAAATTGCTATGTGTTTAAAACAATTTAAGGTCATTATTCGTCTATAAAATTAATTAAATTCCACTTATTTCTGAAAATTAAGTACATTAAGAAATAATTATTTCACGATTTACTTTACTCTATCCATTATTGTATACATGTAATTAACACTCTAGAAATATTTATACTAACGAAAATAATGAGTTTTGTAATTGAATCATCTTTGAACTTGCTAAATGTTTACATTTTTAGGTTTTTTTATATTTTCTCCATTGGATTTCGTGTTGAAGTAGGGCCACGTGCGAGAAGCATGGCTAGAGAACGAAGCATGGCTGTTTAGTACACAAGAGGTTAGGGAGAGGCTGAAGGAGGTAGTGAAGAAAGTATGGAGGGGGGAGGGATTCCCACGAGGGTGGAGAGAAGGATTAATAGTGCCTCTGTATAAGAAAGAAGACAGGGATAGGCAGGAAAATTATAGGGGGATTACGCTAATGAATACGGCGTATAAAGTATACGCGATGGTAGTAGCGGAGAGGCTGCGGAAGGATGTCGAGGGGAAAGGAATATTGCCAGAGACGCAGGCGGGCCTTAGGGCAGGTAGGAGTACTATCGACAATATCTACGTTCTGCAGCACGTGGTGGATAGAGAATTAGCGAAGAAGGGGTCGAGAGTGTACGCGTTTTTTGTGGATCTAAAAGGCGCGTTTCCATCGGTGGATAGGGGGAGGTTGTGGGAGGCGATGGAGGAGAGGGGAGTGGAGAGAGGCCTGATCGAGAGGGTAAGGGAGATATATGAAGAAACCAAAGATAAGGTAAGAGGAGGACAGGGGATTTCGGAGGGATTCTGGATGGATAGGGAGTTAAGACACGGGTGTCCGCTTAGCCCGACGCTTTTTGCGATTTTAATTGCGGATATGGAAAGTAAGCTGGAGGCCGGAGTGGTAGGAGGAGTCAGGATAGGAGGGGTTAGAATTTGGTCGCTAGCGTATGCAGATGACATAGTGTTGTTGGCAAAAAGCGAGGAGGTCTTAAAGGAAATGATGAAGAGGTTGAGAAGATACCTGGATAAGAACAGGTTAGAACTGAATGCGGAAAAGTCCAAGGTTATGGTTTTCAGAAAAGGATGTGGAAGGGATAAGGAAGGGGAGTGGAAGTGGAAGGGAAAGGCGGTGCAGGCGGTGAAAGAGGTTGTGTACCTGGGCTTCTTGTTTCGGAGGAATGGCGGAGTGGATGGTCACATAAAAGAGAGAGTAAGGAGGGCAAATGTGGTGATGAGGCAGGTGTGGGGGTTGGGAAAGAAGTTATTCGCAAATGATTTTGGAAGGAGAATGAAATTGTTTGACTCACTAGTGATGAGTGTGCTATTCTATGGAGTAGAGGTGTGGGGGGTGGAAGGAAAGCGAAGAGGTAAATAGGATACAGGAGAGATATGTAAAGTGGACACTGGGGTTGGCAAGGAACACGCCTAATTATATTGTCAGGAGGGAGACGGGGAGAACGAGTGTAGGGATTCTAGCGGGGAGTCGAGCGTGTAAATATGAGGAGAAATTTTTGGAAGAGGGGGGAAGTAAGCTGGTCAGGGAGTGTTGGTGGGAGAAGGAGAACAGGAGAGGGGGTGGGAAGATGGAGGTTGAAAGAGAAAGGTATTTTAGAACGAATGGACTGCATATGGATGAATTGAGAAGGATGCATGAGGAAGGAAGGAAGGTATATGAGTTGGTTAAGAAAAACAGCATGGAGAGAGAGAAGACAGCAGGGGAAGAGAGAATAAGAGAGACAAGGTTTAATGGGAACTATGTGTGGATTATGCCAAGGGCGAGAGCGCAATATTTGTGTGAGAAAGGAGAGAAAGGAAGTCAGGAGCTTATAGCGAGGATGAGATGTGGGTGCATGGAGGGTTTCAATAGGTTCTGGCTCGCTAGGGAAAAGAGGATGTGTGAACTATGTGGGAAGGGGGAGGCATGAGTGGAGCACTGGTTGGAGGAGTGCGTGGAGGTGGAAAGGAGTGGGATAAGCATGGAGGTATTGATGCATGAAAGGGGGGACAAAAAGGCAGTAGCATGGGTGAAGGGAGTATTGGGTAAGATGGAGAAGAAGAGAAGGAAGGAGGAAGACGAATGGAGAAGGAAAGATTGTGAATAGAGGAGGAAGTAAATATAAGTAATTGTAAATATTGTAAATAGTAGATAAGTATATTAGGTATTAGTCGCGGAGGCAGAGTTTGGTAATGCGAGGCATGCAAGAAAGTAGAGACATGCGAGCGAGGCGAGGCGAAGCGAGGAAGGCAATGCGATAAGAGCGAGCGGCGTTAGATATAAGGTGTGGAAGGATGTTAGTTTTAAGGGTTAGTTGTAAGAAAATTCTGTAAAAAATGGAAGTGTGAGCAAGTCAATTTTTTAAGGCCAGCAGGCTAAAAAATAAACGTTTATCTACTATATACGAAAGTTTTGTACGGGTTGAAATATATTTAAAACAAATGTAATCACCAAATTTTAATGGTATCCATGGCTGACTTCATATACTTCATCAACTTGCTCTATTCTCATCTCATCATTTAAGAGAATGTTGCATATTGTTTTCTCACCTTTTCCTTCAAACACCATAATTTTTGTATTATTTACGTTAATTTTGAGGCCCATATTCTTCATGCTTGTATTCAGTTTAATCAACAGTCTTTGCAAGTCTTCGATTGACTCTGCCATAACAACCTTATCATCTGCGAAAGCTAAGCCACGCATCCTCACTGTCTCGAGATCCACACCTTCTTCGTCGAAGAAGGCCATTCTTATACACTTGTCCATGAATAATAGTAAATAGCCACGAGGACATAACGCTATCCATTGACTCCGTACTCTTTTAGGACTTCCCAAGGTTACTTCTATTCATTGTCAAACGCGTTTTCTAGGTCAACCAATGCACAGAAAGCTTTTTCCTTACTCTCAAACTTTTTTCTGTGATCTGTCTTAAGCTACATATTTGATCCGTACATGGTCTTCCTGGCATAAATCCACTTTGGATTTGCCATATCTTTTCTTCTGTTATTTTCATTACCCAACGAGTAACTATTTTTGAATATGTTTTACTTACGGTACTTAATAAGTTGATCCCTCTGTAATTATTGCAGTTGCTTTTATCTCCCTTTCCTGTGTATATTGGTAGGATAATCGTTTTTTTTTTCATTTATCTGCGACTTTTCCCATCTCGATACATAAATTTATCAATTCGCACAACCTGTGAGGTATGTACTCGCCATCGTACTTAAGCATGTCAGCGTTAATACTGTCTACACAAGCAGCCTTACCATTTTTTAAGTTCTTAATTATAACCTTTACCTCAGTGACACAGACTTTCTCAATTGGGTGTTCTAACGCATCGGGTTCTATATCGCAGTTATGGTGTCCTATAGCTTTATCTCCCAAGAATTTCTTGAAGGAGTCTCTTAGAGCGTCTGGTATCCCGTCTGTATCATATAGCATTTCACCGTTGCTATTTCTCATACTGACAAACTCTGTACCTTTACCTCTTGTATCTTTTACTAGTTCTCTCAGTCTTTCATCCGCAATAAAGAAGTCAATTATACTGTGGCTATTTCCTTTATACCAGGTGTACATGTGGATCATTTTATGCCTAAACCAAGTATTTGTAATAAATAAGCCCTTTTCTGAACATAAGCTAACTAATCTTTTCCCGTTATCATTTTCTCTTGGATCCCTAAAATTACCAAGTACCCTTTCTGTATCCTGATCTTGGACGACGACCGAGCCATTCATATCTCGTAGCAGAATGATTCTTTCAACATGATCGCAAGTACTTATTGTATCATTTAAAGTGTCCTACCCTGCTGAAAAAGCCTACATTGTAAACTACATGGGAACCCATATGGGATCCTTTTTTGAATTTCTGTCTCAAATAACAACCTGAGATAGGATGGGAAACAGTTGATGGGTTTCCACATGGGTTCTTATATGAATACCGTTACGGAAACTTATGAATTGCTCCTACATGAAATCGCACATGGGATTATAATTTTTTTTTTTAATGAAATATGTTTTCGAAGTTTTGGGTGAATAGTCGGCAATCTCAAAAAAAAAAAATACTGCGCAGCCGTAGCTTTCATAGAAAACTACTGTGCAATCCTTAAATATGAATTGCAAACTCATTTATATAGGAACCTTAATAAAAACCCATAATAAAAACGGATGCAGATTCCCATCCTATATACCTATCTCAGATCATAATTTGAGACAGGAGTTCAAAAAAGGATCCCATATAGGTTCCCACATAGGTTCCAATGGAGTTTACTATGTACGCTTTTTCAATAGGGCAAAAGCCGTCTTTTACTTCGCTCGGATCACCATTAACTGGGGCGTAGCACGCTGTGATAAATATTCTTCTGACTCCTACTTTCTTTCTAACCCACAACAATCTTGGAGATATAAATTCATGTTTCTTGATATGCTGACTTGCTCTTTCATTTATAATCAAATCGACCCCTTGACTACCATGTGATTCAATATCTACTCCTGACCATATTTCAAGTCCGCCTTATAATACCCCATTTTCTATGTTTCTAATATCGCACCCCTTTTTCTTTGTTTCAGGTACGCATAAAATATCTAGCTTCCTTACGTGCATAGTTTCTCATAATTCTCTTACCTTAAGATTATTCACCCCTCTAGCATTCCAAACACCTACCCGGTAAGAAGGCTTGAATAGAATAGGATTGAAAATTTCAATTCATGTTAATACCTGATTTTCCCTTCGTTCTCTTAAACCAGAAACAGTAATTAGAAAGAAGCAACTGCTATACGTTTCAATACAGTTTGAAAAATATAATTTTCTACCTATCTAATACCAAAAGCAGTAAAAGGACAATTTACTGACGATTATTAAAGAATTTATTATTACTATATGCATGTATAATTATATTAATTAATTAAATAATTATTTAATTAATTATTCAAGTTAACTAATGTTTTCAGAATACATACATTCTTTTTGGTATCTCGGTATCACAAATCCTATTTCATTCAATTCAGTTATACCATTTGGAATTGAGGATAATACGTTTCATATAAAATCAATTCAGATTTCTTGAATTGAAGTCACACCATCTCTCCGCAATGTTAACTTGAATTCACTGTAATAGACCCTTCCTAACTTGAATTCAAAAACCGGTATTTCAGAAAATTCAATGTACACATTTCGCGAATGAATCAAACTGAATTGAACACACTTCATATCTAACGTTCTTTTTGGAATAGGAAAGAGAGTCATTAACACTATGTGAATAGACGGAAATTACATTTCTGAGCCACTTATTACTTTCTTGAACATTGAAGCCTGAAGGGAAAATCAGGTATTAAAAATAATAGGATTATCTCTACTTTCACGCTGAAATCTTAAATTTTTAATTATATTCTATTCAAGCCTTCTTACCGGGTAGTCTCCATTAATCGCCCAACTACCACCTTTACGCGAGAAATATATATTGCGAGTCAAAATCATGTCCAAAATCAAGTAGTTAGTCGTCGTAGGGTGGAGAGTCTAGTTATAACGTCAGTCCCACATACTTCGGTTAATGAGGGGGGGGGGGGGGGATAGAACTGGAACCGAGAGAGTCATAGTTGGTTGGTGTTTTATGCTGAGAAGGTTACCAGCCTTCAGCAGCGTTGTATTAGATGGGAGTTCAAATGGTCTCATTCCATTTATATATTTGAGAATCTCTAAAATACTGTGAAATTCCTGAGTTCTTGCGAGGAAATTCTTTGACAAGTATTAAAATGCTATAGAGTTCTATGAAATTTTATGAAATTTGAAATTTTACGAAATTTGTAATTGTAAAATCCTTTAAAATAAACGCAGAAGAAGCTGAAGGGATTAAATAACAAAGCGTTTTATCGTAATTTAATTTATGATATAAAGAGAGTACAACCCCCCTTCGAAATCCCTTCTTTTAGATTTTGGAAATACATTTATATATTTGAGAATCTTTGAAATACAGTGTATCCTCTATGGAATGCTTGTTAATTCTTATGGAGTTTAGACTCTCGAGTTTTTCACTTGATAGAAGTTTTCTTTCCTCAGGTGTAGAAGTATCGAACTTGTGATGAGAGAATTCATATGGCAGAGAGAAGAGAGTTTAGCTGAAATTGCAGGATCCGTTTAAGTGAAGAATCGGCGAGGCTTCGTTAGCTATTCTGCGTAGTGAAGAGAATTCACAGAATTTACCTGCAAATAAAATGATTTAAAATTAAGATTTATAGTTGAATGGTTTCGGAGTAGGGAGTTGAAATTTGAAGGATTTTAAGCCTAAACTCATATAATTTCATAACGTTAGAAAAGGCGATTTTCTCAAAAATAGGTAACAACAAATGTTTTATAAGTTAAATAAGCAAGTGAATCAATGCCTAGTACCCTTGACTAGAACGATTTAAAAAAAACGCATAAGTCGTATAAAATTTCGAAAAACTTCTTTCAGATAACGTCCTCTGATTTGTCTTTTTTTTACAAAGAAAATTAGCTCACACTCTACACGCACAGAAAAATGAATAAAATAATAAACAATATGAAGTGACTTTAATTTTCTTCTTTTCAGCATAAATTCTATAGAGGTATTTTGTATTTCTAAAAGATGTTAATGTGTTAGTTCTAAACTTCATTTATATAAGTGCTATCAGGGGGGTGACACGATTTTTGCTTTTGCATTAGAGGCGCGTGTCAGTTTTGTGAAGAGCAGCGAGTCGTGAAACATTGGCGCCACCTCTGCGACGCCTGGTCTGCCCGTTGTCTGTTATGATTTTGCATATAAAAACTCGTGAAATGTCATAACTTTATCGTCTATTTGCCGTATTTTATTCATTTACGGGTAAATGTGTTACAAAAATGGGGGGCATCGATGTATACCCGGTAAGAAGAGAAGAATAGAGAAAAATTAATATTTACAGATATAAACGAAAGAGTGAGCATTATTTATTTTTTTTTGAATGTGCTAATTTTCCATCGGGCGAAGTGCCCAACGAAAGAATAGGTTTATCTCCGAAACCAATTCTTTTCTATTTCCTTAACGATTGCCACTTGTGTTGTATTCCATGCAGGCGAACATATTTTCCATTTTTTTAATTCCTCTTAATGCGAGCAGTAGACACACCTCCCATGGTTATTTTCAATTCCATACTTACATGCTGTATTTTCGATTAATTTAATTCTTTCTAATCCGTCCACAAAATGTGTACGCTTACATGGTTTCTATTCCCCCGTGTGCAACATAAGTTTGGAAATTTTAATTTTTTTTGTCATGGTTATTTTTTATTTCATTCTGACATGCTTCATTTTCGATTATTTTAATTCCTTCTAATCTGTCTACAAAATATCTGCACTTGCATAGTTTCTAATTCATGGTTTAGGTTAAATTTTTGCAAGTTGGCCACTAAACATCTCCTCTCTCCTCTCCTAAACCCTAAAAACGATTTCAGATGTTTAGCAGTCAAGTTGCAAAAATTTAACCTAAACCAAAAATTCAAAGTCAAAAAAAAAATGGTAAGCAGAAAATTTAAAAAATTTGGATTTCGACTATGCTGGACCAATATTACTGCAATGTTATATAGATCGTTTTTTTGACTCCGTATACTTTTTTTGTGTGGCTGTGCAATCCATGCAAATTTGCACAGCAGTAGTTCGTGTTCCAAGACAGATTTCATATGAAATCAGTCAAAATATGTTTCTGTTCGATAGATTAATCAAAAAATGTTCACATAATTTACCCAAATACAATACTTATTTTTTTTTTTAATGCATTTATTTCAATTCACAGTTTTGCCTTAAAAGTTACATTATTCTATTCCTTTCTATTATTTCTTCGACATTTCTCCACATTTGAATTCCTTCTAATACGCTTCCATTACATTTTTCCAGGTCGATTAAAAGGAATAGGTTTTGCTTTTTTTTTCTACTCGTTGGTGGAACTTTCGATGAAGGAAAATTCACGTATTAATGGGAATTCAGATTCTGAATTTTTTTGAATTCTTCTCTTCTTACCGGGTAGCAACGAACTGTCTACCAGGGTACGTCTCAACCCGCTCAAACGGAGTAAAAAAGTGTTTTTTTCCGTTCTAAAAAATAAGGTTGCACGTTGGCAACAAGCAATTAAGCGTGACAAAAAGGATTCTATTGTTAAACCTGGACATGTAGTGGGTGAAAATCACTTTTTAAAGGATCAAATAATTTGGAAAAAGAAAGTTTTAGCTCCGGATGGAACGGTTATGGCGGTAAGTATGAGGATTTGTTTAGACCGATGTTGTTTAACCTAAAAATAATTGAATGACTCTGACGGTTTCATGACTACATTGATTTTTAAATTTTGATATATTTTTCTTCTTGCCAAACTTTTAGATTATTGTAATAGTGTGTAACATTATAGCTTTATTAGTTTTTGAAATTTTAAAAATATTTTAAGACCCTTACTATTTTTAAGAAAATTGTAAAAGTAACATTAATGACAGTTTTGAATTCTCGCTGAGTTTCGACATTTATGTACGATTACATCATTTTATTAATAAATTCAAGTATTAAAGTAAATTACAATTGTAAAATAATTATTTTCTTGCAGTCAGAATAGTACAAGAAACCTAAATTTAAAAAAACGATAATTTCATGAAAAAGAACGTCGTGAAATTTTGTAAAGCGTAGCTTTGCTCAATTGTATATAATAAATTATTATGTTCTGTCTGCATAATAATTGCTATACTTTTATCGCAGTATATTTGTAAATAATTTAAATAATTATATTTATTTAAATAAATTAACCTGTCATTTATTACTCCTATATACCCTCCTACTGTCTTTACTCCATATTTAATTTATATCTCCATCTTTTAATTCAATTTTTAAATAAATACATAGATGACTAAATGTACAGTAAAGTTAATAACTTTACTACTGATAATCTTTACAGCCGTTTCACGATCAATACAATATACTGAATATTAAAAATTATGATTTTTATCATTTCTTGTATATTTTTATTATAATGCAATAATAGATTAGGATCATTCAAGTCATTAAAAAATAGAAAAAATATTTTTTATATTATCATTTCAGAACATTTAGTTTATTTGTTTCAAACTTTAAAGACGTAATCTTTATATTTTACCATTCCACTCTACTTGAAAATTAAAAACCGACATTTCCAGTGTATGTAAGGTCTATTTTTTAATCCTAGGTATTTTTTTAAGTCTAGAAACAGTTAATCCTTGCTTAATTCAAGCTCAAAGTTTTTAAATTATCCACAAACGTCCAAAATATTATAAAAACTGCGAAAAATACTAAATCTCCCCTGATTCTAATTAGTTTTCATTCAAATGTAGGGCGCCGCGCTAGTGGCGCCAGTGTTTCATTTTCTGCCGTCCTTCACAAAACTGACACAGCGCATTTACATGGCGAGTCACCCCCTGGTGCTATTGAACTTCGATTTGAAATATTTGTATTGATAAAGAAAATCTTTCAAAATTAGTTCTTATTTCACTAATCCCAATAATTTGAATAAATTTCTTCCAAAGGCGATTTTAATTTTTATGTGTTTTTAAATCACATGAATTTCTGCATACGTGTTCTTTAAAAATAAATTCAACCAAATCTAAAATATTCCTTTCTAAAATGTTTACAGTTCACATGCATTTTGAACTTGAGTTATTTGAAATTTGAAATTTGGTTAATACGAAGTTTTTTGTCAACCTAAAAAGATAAATTCATAACAAAAAAACATAATAGTTGATGCTTAAACCAAAAAATATGACTTATACTAAAAGAGATGAATTTAAGAACCAAAAGGACGAACTTTCAACCAACAAGATCAATTTTCTATAAAAAAATACGAATTTTTAACAACAAAAAATGAATTTTCAAACAAATAGTTGAATTTTAAACTAAAAAAGATATGTTTTCAACCAAAAATGAAAAACAAGACAACTTTCAACAAAATAGTGAATATTTCAACCAAAGAGATGAATTTTTAACTACAATGATGAATTTTCCAACTTAAAAGACGAATTGTCTGTAAAAAAATTGAATTGTCAACCCGAAAATATGAATTTTTATCCAAAAAATTAATTTTCAACGAAATAGTTGCATTTTCAACTAAAAAAGAAGCAATGCCAAATCAAGAAGATTACGTTTCTACCAAAAATAGCGAATTTTTAACTAAAAAAAAATCAAATTTCAACTCGTAGTTATACTCTTAACCAAAGAGATGAATTTTCAACGAAAATGATACCAAATACTTGAATTTTCAACCAAGAATATAATTTTTTACCCCAGAAGATTAAATTTCTACCAAAAATTCGAATTTTCATGTTCAATCAAAAAAAGATTCACTTCCAACGAAAAATGAAATAGTAGATATACATATAGTATATACAATATACATATATTTCAAACAAAAAATTTTTAAATACTTGAATTTTCAACAAAAAGTCAATTTTCATCCAAAATGAATGATGAATGAAATTTTTCTTCTAAAGTGATGAATTTTAAACCAAAAAGATGAACTTGTAACAAAAGAGTTTAACTTTCAACTAAGTAGTTTCATTTATAACCAAAAAGGTGAATTTGTAACTAAAATAATGAATATTTACCTGGAATACTTGAATTTTCAACTAATAAAGACGAATTTTCAACCAAATAGTTGAATATTTAACAAAAACAGATTAATTTTCAACCAAACTGTTGAATTTTCAACTGAAATGATGAATTTTTAACTGGAATAGTTGCATTTTCAACGAAAAAGATGAATTTTCAACCAAGAAGAATAATTAATTAAAAAGTTAAAAAATTAATGTTCAACCAAAGAGATGAATTTCTAACTAAAATAATGGAATATTAAAATTAATTGTTGAATTTTCAGTTAAAAAATTAATTTTCAACAACAAACAATGAATTAAAAAAAAAGAGTAACATTTTCAAAGAAAGTGTTGAATTTTAATTAAAATTATAAATCTTTAACTGGAATAGATGAATTTTAAATAAAAAAGATAACATTTCACCTAAAATTATGAATCTTTAACTGGAATAATTGAAGTTTGAACCAAATGATGAATGTTCACCAAGAATATTAATTTTGACCAAAAAAGACGAATTTTTAACTAAAAAAGCTTTTTTCTAAACTAAAAATTGAATAGTTCAATTTTTAGTTGAAAAAATGTATGTGCAGCTAAAGAGATAAATTTTTAACTAAAATGATGGAATATTCAACTGGAACATTTTCAGTAAAAAAAACTCATTCTTAACCAAAAAAACAAAACAAATTTTCAAAAGTTCCAACTGGAATAGCTACATTTTCAGTAAAAAAAATTAATTAGCAACAAAATAGCTCACTTTTCAACAAAACAGATGAATTTCCAATTAAAATGATGAATTTTCAACCAAAAAAATTAATTTTTCACAAAAGAGTTTAACTTTGAAGCAATTCATCAAATTTTAATTCCAAAAAAGATGAATTCTGAACGAAAAATGTAGTAGTTGATTGTTCAAACAAAAAAGATTAACATTTTTTATCAAAAACAGTTGAATTAAAGCAAGAAAGACAACTTTTCAACAGGATTGACATTTTCAACTATGAAAGATTTTTCAGTCAAGAGAGAGAAAAAATTGCAAACAAATAGTTGAATTTTCAAGCAAAAAGATGAATTTTTAACCAAGAAGATTGACTTTCTACCAAAAGGAACGAATTTTCAACAAAATACATTAATTTTAAACCAGCGATACTTAAATTATCAACTAAAAAATATGACTTTTCAACCAAAAATGGAATAGTTAAATACAATAATATAAAGCTACTTCTTATTTCCTTTCTTATTTCTACTACTTATTTCCAGGTTTTTTCAGGAATATAAAAATTCCCTGACAATTCCAGGCAAGGTAAACACCCAGACTACAGCTTTGATTAAGATTAAAAAATGATCATTTTAAAATTCTTTGTGGAAAAAGTCTGTTACTATAAAAATAGAAACTCAAATAGTTCTTCACCTGCAAAAACTACTGTAATGCAGTTCATACTCGCATCCTTGTATCCTTTGCCCACAATAATATCAGACTTGATTTCCTTCAACATCTCCGCAAGCGCCATACAAGTCTCTTATAACCACTGTTCCTTCAGAGTCCAATCTTTCGTCTCAGAAAGTTTCGGCACCAAAACGGACAGGACTTTCTGAGTTGCTAGTTTGCCCTCGGCGTTGTTACTCTTAGGGAAATTAATGGGAAACTGAGCAAGCACATCTACTGCAGCAGTTTTCATGTCATCTTGAGGATAATTGACTTGAAAACCTCTTCGAACGAGACTTCGAGGAAAGGCATGAATACTTTTCTAAAAGAAAAAGATGAAGTGCTGGACTTGAGTGCTTCTCAAAAGATATTATCAATTATGTTATTATTTTTCTTAGAAATGTGCGCGAAATTCTTAACACATTTTTCAAAAAACTCACTGTATTTTTTTAGATCATCTTCAGTGCGAGAATAGCGTCCTCTTTTTGCTCAACGTAGGGGTTCTCCACACTAAATCCGGCAATATCATCGTCGTCGTCGTCGTCTGCATTTTCGATGTCGTCTTCTTCTTCTCTTCAGAATAGACTTCCGTCCTTGCTTGAATGGCCTACGCGTACTTCTGTTAAAACCCCATACTTTAAATCACTATCATCTGCTGCGAATGAATTTTGTAAACGGCTACAGATTCAGATGATTTTGTGAAAAGCTTTTAGAGGTTCCAGGTTACGAATATCAAAATTAGGATCTGTATCAGTGATTTTCATAGAACATGGGGAAATGATAGTGTCAGGTAGATAACAAATGCAATTTTGTGGTAAAACTATGCAGGATACTAAAAAAAATACAAAGACAAACATTGTTTATCCGAAAAAGATCTACAAATTTGTTATTATCATTTTTTGATAGGATGCGTGGTTTTTATTTCAATCGTAAAAAGTAACAATTTAAAATATAAAATTTTTGGCAAAACAACACGAAATACGAAAAAAATGAGCAGACAAAAGTTGCTCACTCAAAAAAGATCTACAAATTTGTAATAAATCATTTTTTGATAGAACGCGTAGTTTTTGTTTCAATCGTAAAAAAATTTTTTTTTTAAATTAAAACTTTTCGATCAACAACACAACATACGAAAAAAACATGATTAGACCAAAGTTGTTCGCCAAAAAAAGATCAACAAATTTGTTAAAAATCATTTTTTTATAGGACGTGACGATATTGTTCTAATCGTAAAAACTAGCATTAACAAAAAATTAATATTCTTTCAAAAACGACACAAGGTATGAAAAAAATGAACTGACAAAAGATGTTCACTAACATAAAACAAGATCGACAAATCTGTTATAAATTAGTTTTTGATAGGACGCATAGTTTTTATTTTAATCGTAAAAAATAAAATAAAACATTTTTTTTTAAAGCGACACAAGCTAAAGTAAAATGTTAATTAAGAAAATCGTTCGCCAAAATTATATCTGAAAATTTGTTTTAAACTATTTTTTTGTTAGGACGCGCACTTTTTTAAACTATAAAAAAACGACAATGAAAATATGTCTGCTTCAATATCAATGCACCTCATACATTGTAATAATAACTATACATTTATTGAAATAATAAATTTTTCAGGGTAGCTGCGAATTAAGATCAATGCCAATTAAGGAACAAATATTAAAGTAATAATAAAAAATATATAAAATCTGTATATATATACTATGTACATTGTATAATATAATATAATATGTGTTGAAAATAATATATAAAAGTATAGAAAATCATTGTGAAACAGAGCTAGAATATATTCACCCTTTAATTTAAAGTATTTTTGTATTTCAATGAGTTCAACCTTCTTTAGCTCGTAAAGCAGGATCTTTTTTTGTTGAATTTCAATTTTCAGTTAAACTCATTTTAAATAAAAATCTCAGAAGCATTAAAATTTGCAACCTGTAGCTAGACTACTTAATCATCGATGGTTTTGTCAAGTCGGAGACCGGATGAGGACAGTTTCTACTCTCACTGAGGAAAGAACCGCAGCATGAAACATCATTATAAACTCTAAAACTTTTAAATACCTTATTAAATACCTGCACAGAACAGTAGGCAGTAGATGATACAAGAGGTGATGAGGTTGTGAGCGTGGTTAGTGGGGGCAACGGGGACGTTGAGTACAGTGTCAGCAGCGACGAGGAGAGGTTCGAGACACCGACCAGGGAGGGGATGGCAGCGAGAGGTGAACCAGGCACGGACCATAAACGCGGGAGACCCTCAAACCTACAACGCCTCAACAAGCTAGGTGGCGGGGGCTCAAATAGGAGTCTGGATGAATGGCAAAAAAAGGTGAACGCGACTAGCAGTGAGGGGGAAGATACAAGGAAAAGAGAGGAAGGAGACGATGATTCAGAAAGGGACAAGGATAACAAGGAAGTTAGGATTAAACGAAAAAACCAGAAAGATATAGGGGGGATGTTTGAGAAGCTAGAAGCCCTCACAAAAGGGTTTAGAGAGGAAACAAGGAAGAGACTGAATGATATGAACAGGCAGGGGAAAGACGTTTGGGGGGGGGGGGGAGTGAGAACAGTAAGAGAAAAGTGGAAAGAGTGGGATAAACTCTGGAAAGAGGAGAAAGACATACGGGGAAGGAAACAGAGAGTGCGGAAATTGTAAAAGGGAGTGATAACTTGCAAAATGAGAATGAAAGATTGAAGAAAAGACTGAGTGAGATTGAAAGATTAGAAGGGGAAGAAAGGGCCAAGAGGAAAAATAACATAGTAGTTAAGGGATTTAAAGTATTTGTATTTTGTATTTATTCAAGAAAAGTCCCTAGGGTTAAATAGCCCTCTAAGGAACAGGATAATACAGGGTCATTACAAATTTGTGCAAGCACTGATCGGCAGAATACTTGATTAATCTTATAATCTAATCTACATATACTAAATAAAATAAATAAATAGAGTCGACCTCAGAATACGTATCAAATTAGGTATGAGATCAATGCGTAGTAATTAACAGTAGGTGATTTATTGGTAGCTTTTGTGCATGTTAAGGTAGAAATAAAGAGGGAAAATCTGGATGTAAAAGAAATACTTTGCAAAAGTTAATGAAAACAAAAGGAAATTCGAAGATGAAATGTTCAAGAAATAGATATGAGAGTTTACCAGTGAGTAATTTCAAGAGTTGGGTTAGGAGTATTGTACAAATATTTGAAAAAGAGATTCTTGAAATGGTACAGGGAAGGTGCATTTCTAATATCGTATGGTACTTTATTCCATAACCGGGCACTCCTTACTATAAATGATCTTTGAAGCTGACACGTTCTGTGAAAAGGAATCTTAAGGATTTTATGTCTTTTACGAAGCTTAGACTGTGCTGGAGGGTCCCTGTCTACAAATTGGAATAGGTTGAATAGATACTTAGGAGCTTTGTTCTGAAAAAGAGTGTAGAGCAAATTACCCATAAAGAATTGTCTTCTCTTGGCAACATTAAGCAGACCAGCCTTAAGTCTGTATTGTGATGCTGATTTTTTACTAGTTACCTTTTTTAAAAGGTTAATTAGGTCTCCGGGAGAAGGGAAGAGGTTAGAGTAGACTTTCGATGCATATAAAGGTATTTTATTTAAACAGCACGACGACTCATTAGCGTTTGTATTGTATTTCCCTTTCTTGTATATTACTTCGGGGTAGTAATCTGTGAGCTTCTGGGTTAGACGAAATAGTCTTGAGGACATGTTATCATGCCTTGCTGACAGTAACCCTTTGATAGGCTGGTGATCGGTGTAGATAGTCCATATAACAGATGTTAGTACTGTTTTATGTCCCACGTGATTGCTGTCAATTCCTTCTCTGTCGCTGAGTAGTTTTTTTCTGCTTTCCCTAAACTCCTGCTTGAGTAAGAGACAGGGTGTTCTTGTCCTTGGTCGTCTAGCTGACTGAGGATGACCCCTAGTCCGTCGTTTGACGCGTCCGTGTTAAGAAAGAATTCCTTCGTTACATCTGGGTGTCTTAGTACTGGGTATGATCTTAGGGCTTGTTTAAGTGTATTAAAGGCCTCCTCACACTTTATGTCCCAGTGAAACTTTATATTTTTTCCTGTCAGCTGTTTTATTTTTGCGGCTATTTTTGCGAAGTTGCTTATGAACTTGCGGTAGTATGATGCAAGTCCCATAAATCGCTCGACTTCCTTAATGTTCCTGAGCCGTGGGTACTGAAGTACTTTTTCCACATTTTTTCTGAGTGGTTTTACTCCTTCAGGACCTACTGAATGTCCTAGATATTCTAGTTCTTCCTCCATGTACTTGCATTTGTCATGCTGAAGAACTAATTTGGTTTCCCGCAAGCGGTCAAAAACTGTTTTGAGGTTCTTCAAGTGTTTCTCTGCTGTCGATCCTATCACAATTAGATCATCGAGGTATATAAAACAAATTGTGCCGATTAAACCTTTGAGCTTGAAGTCGACCATGCGCTGGTATGTAGCTGGGCTATTTAAATAGTCCCATTGGCATTCTCAACCATTCCCAATGGCCTTTGTGGGTTCTGAAAGATGTTTTCTCGATAGCCTTGTCTTCCACGAGGACCTGGTAGAATCCATTAGCCATGTCAAAACACGACATAAACTTGGCCTTACCTAGTAGGCAGAGGATTTCTTTGATGGATGGTAGCGGGTAAGTTGTCTTGTGTTGTTTGTTCATTCAACTTGCGGAAATCCATGACGAGTCTCCATTTTTGTTCACCCCTGCTATCTAACTTCTTTTTTACCAGCCATACGTTTGCCTGGTATGGCGAGAAGGAGGGTCTAATTAACCTTTGTTTTTCGTATTCTTCGATTTGTCGTTCAATTTCTGGCTGAATTATGATAGGGTGCCTATAGAGTGGTACGCTGATCTGTTTGTCTGTTTTTAGTTTAATGGTATATCTGACGTCTGATACTGTGGGCATTTCATCTCCGGTGAGATAAAAGATATCATTGTATTATAAGATTAGTTCCTGTAAATTTCTTTTAATGGGCTCTTTCAGATGATGCAACTTGGTTTTTTCCATGAGTTCTTCTATTCTTTGATGATTTTCCGTGGCTAAATAGACTGGTGTTGTCTGATTTTCGTCGTATAGCGCGGATAGTAGAAGTTTTCGTTCATCGTTGTTGATTTTGTTGTCGAGTATCTTCTGAATTTATTTTCTTGGGTTTCGTTTCTCTTTGCATGGTATGTTGCCTTTGTCGTTTAGTTCTTCTATTAAGATGTCCTGCCTTGTTATCTCTTTTTCGAGTGACTCGCCGTTGTAATTAGTCGTGAGGATGTTGGTCATCTCTGGTCATCTGTCAATGTTATTATATCCTCTGCGTATGGCGCTGTAGCTCTTGTTTCTTCTTTTCGGGTCGACTCGGGATCTTTGAGTCCAATTCTATGTAGTTGTTGGGTGAGTTGGGCTGATTTCTCTTCTGATTCTCTTAGTTTCCTTTTCATTTCAAAAAACTGTTTTTTGATGTCGTCCGGTTCCATTTTACTCAGATCTTCGTTAGACAGGGCTATGGCCATTTTTGAGAGAAATGACTGGTTAAATTCCGTGTTAGCCATTATTACTTTTGTCTGATGAAGGTGTGGGAAGTATGAATTGTTCTCCGTTTCTTTCGTAGAAATTTATGCTTACCTCAGAACTTCCGTGTTCCGATCTGGTATTTTCATACGGAAAACTTTGTTAGTGACTTATTCTCTTCATCTTTTACTTGAATTTCTATGTGTGTTTCTAGTTTTTCCAAAGTCCCTCTTCGCGCTCCCCCTGGTGGTTTTCCTGAAGTTGCGGCCTCTTGAGTTATCTGTTTGTCGACAGTGCCTCGACGCTCCTTTCCTTACGGATCTTGTGAGGTTAAAGAGCTATTATGCCCTCAAATAAATACATAAAATTTGCAAATTCTACCTTTCCAGAAAGTAAACCAAACTTTTCAGTTATAGGGTTTCTTTTCTGTCTCCTTCCTCAGACAGTAAGGAGGCTTTACACCTATGCAATTTTAAGATGATATTGATTTCTACCGTCAAGATCGCCAATTATGATCCTGATTTTTTACTGGTTACCTTTTTTGAAAGGTTAATTAGGTCTCCGGGAGAAGGGAAGAGGTTAGAGTAGACTTTCGATGTATATAAACGTATTTTATTTAAACAGCACGACGACTCATTAGCGTGAATCTCGAATAATGAGTGAACGCCCAGTCTTTGGGTTGACTGGCTTATATACAGTTATGTGACGTCATTGTGAAAGTAGGCAAAAAGAGAAAGGTAACAGTATGGAGTTATGTGTTCAAATTTAGGCAAATTGTAGATAAAACGGACACAGGCATTTAACGCACGCTCAAGCTTTAAATTTAAGTCGTCGGTCAAATCATCATATACTAAACAACCGTAGGCAAAATGGGGCAAGATTAAACTCTTAACCAAAAGTATCCGAGTAGAGGTAGGTAAAGAGTCCTAATTCCTATATAGTTGTTGTAGAATTCTGTATGTTTTCCTTGAGATACTCTGTACCTGTTCCTTCCAGGACAAGGTACGGTTATGGAAATATCCCAGATCTTTAACCACTTCCGAAAAAGGTCTAGTAAGATTCTCGATACGAAGAGGTGGAAATGATGCCAGTGTTTCAAGCGACGAAGATGAAATAGGTCCAACAACAATTGCCTGAGTTTTGCCCGGATTAAGAGTAAGTCCATTCTTCCAGGCCCAGAGGATAACGCGATCGATATCCTCTTGGACTAGAACAAGTAATCTACTTAATGAAGATACTAGTCCCGATAAGTAAATTTTGAAATCGTCAGCATATTTGTGGTATTTGCAATGTTGAAGTTCACTTCCAAGGTCAGAAGTGAACAAATTGAAGAGGAGGGGTGCGAGAATGGAGCCCTGAGGAACCCCACTCTTGACTTCCCACCAGTCAGAAAGCTCACCACTGCTATTAATAATTCTGTGAGACCGATTATTAAAATAGGATTTAAACCACTTGATGGCTGAGTTTGACATGTTAAAGGATTTTAACTTTTGTAGGAGTAACTTATGATTGACCATATCAAAAGCCTTCGAAAAATCAAACAGAACAACAATCGTGATCTCCCTATTATCCATTGCTAATTTGAAATCCGTCGTTACTTCAAGGGAAGCAGTAAGAGTGCTCTGCTTTGCCCGAAAACCTGATTGGATCGGGTCAATGGACTTAGATCATTCGAGAAGAAAGTGACAGGTGAACAATTTTTTCAAGTGGTTTAGACAGTGCACATAAAATAGAAATTGGCCGAAAGACTTTCGGGGAAGTAGGTTGAGCGATTTTAGGAATTGGGCATATAACAGCCTTTTTCCATATATCTGGGAAGATACCGACCTGAAGGGAAGCATTATAGATATGCAATAGAATAGGAAAGATAATTGGAAGGGCAAGTTTAATCATTTTGATTGATATTCCATCAGTGCCAATAGCATTTGATTTGATTTCAAATGTTTTTTCCAAAAGTATTTCAGGTGCGATGTCTTCGAAAAAGAAGTCAGAGTCATTAAATGTTGAATTAAGAGGGGTCGTGGAAGATGATGATGATAAGTCTGAAACTGGGAATGTAAAAAAAGTTTATGAAAGGTCATCAAGCGGAGAATTACTATCTATAGATTCGTGCTTGGGCGAGATTAGGTGTAAACGTCTAAGGAGATGCCAAATGTCCTCTTTTTTGTCTCTATGTGCAATCTCGTTATAATTGTATTGATTGAACGTAAAAAAAAGGCTTGAGAAGGTGGAGGGCAAGGCGGAAATGGAAGTAGGAAAGAAGTAGGAAAGAGGTGTTGAAGGAAGTGCAGGGGAATTTGTTTCGTAGGAAGTGAGGGCTGGGGGTAATGCAGGTTAGAGGAGTTGTGAAGGTGTTTTACTGGAACGTAGCAGGGGTAAAGAAGAAGGATGTGGAGTTCTGGAGGTATATCCAGGAATTTGATGTGGTGGGGCTGGTAGAGACGTGGGTGGAAAGAAAGGAATGGGATAGAATAGAGCCAAAGCTGCCAAGGGGGTATAGGTGGAGACTCCAGGGGGCGGTTAGAGTGAAGAAGAAAGAAAGGGCTAGTGGGGGAATTATAACGGAATTTAGAGATGGATTAGAGGAAGAAGTTCACGGAGAGGAAGAGGGGAAGGGAGTGCAAATGAGGGAAGTAAAGATAGGAGGGGTAACGTGTAAGTTTGTTACAGTGTACAATAAGGATGGGATGGAAAGAATTGAAGAAAGGGTGGCAGACTTGCTAGGCGAAAGAGAGGAGGGTATGGTGGTACTGGGTGGGGACTTTAATGCGATGATAGGGAGGGACGGGGGCCTTTACAGGTAAGGGGAGAGCTTCGAAAGGAAATCGAAGGATAAGATAATAAATAAGGAGGGGGAGATTCTAAGGGACTGGATGGAGGATAGAGGCTGGGCGGTGGCGAAGGGTATGGCAACTGGGGACGAAGAGGGAGGATACACAAATGTAAATAAGGTGGGGGTATCGGTGATAGACTATGTAGTCATGAATATGCAAGGTTGGGAGGAGACGGAGAGATTCGCAGTAGAAGGGAGGGTAGAATCAGACCATCAGCCATTAGGGTTATGGATAAGGGGTGAGAGCAGCGGAAGGCAAGGTAGGGAAGAAGTGTCAACGGGGGAGAGGGTGAGCTGGGCGAGGGAGGCGATAGAGAAGCATAAAGAGCAGTTAGGGAAGGTACGCTTTGAAGGGGAGTCGGTGGAAGAGATATGGGAGGATTTAAATAGGAAGTGAAAGGGTGCGTGCAAAAGAAGGTATTCAAAAAGAAGAAGAAAGGAATGGTGAAGTCGTGGTGAGATACGGAATGTAAAAAGATGAAAAGGAAGGTGAAGAGGAAGTACAAGAAGTGGAAAGAGGATACTGCGAAAAGGGAGGAGTACGTAGAAATGAGGAAGGGGTTTAGATTGATGTGTAAGAAGAAAGAACAGGAAAAGGAGAAAGATCTGGAAGAGGAGTTAGGAAATGTTAAGACAGAGGGGGACATCTGGAAGATAATAAATAGGTTTAGCAAGCATAGAGTGGCGATAAGCGAGAAGATAGGGAGTGAGGAGTGGACGGAGTTTTTCAAAGAATCATTTCAGGGCTCAGATTCAAAGAAGAGAGATGGTAGAGAAGGAAGCATGGCTGCTTAGTACACAAGAGGTTAGGGAGAGGCTGAAGGAGGTAGTGAAGAAAGTATGGAGGGGGAGGGATTCTCAGGAGGGTGGAGAGAAGGGTTAATAGTGGCAGTGTATAAGAAAGGAGATAGGGATAGACAGGAAAATTATAGAGAGTATTACGCTAATGAATGCGGCGTATGAAGTATACGCGGTGGTGGTGGCGGAGAGGCTGCAGAAGGATGTCGAGGGGAAAGGAATATTGCCGGAGATGCAGGCGGGCTTTAGGGCGGGTAGGAGTACTATCGACAATATCCACATTCTGCAGCACGTGGTGGATAGAGAATTAGCGAAGAAGGGGTCGGGAGTGTACGCGTTTTTTGTGGATCTCAAAGGCGCGTTTCCATCGGTGGTTAGGTGGAGGTTGTGGGAGGCGATGGAGGATAGGGGAGTGGAGAGAGGCCTGATCGAGAGGGAAAGGGAGATATATGAAGAGACCAAAGATAAGGTAAGAGGAGGAGAGGGGATTTCGGAGGGATTATGGATGGATAGGGGGTTAAGGCAATGGTGTCTGCTTAGCCCAACGCTTTTTGCGATTTTAATTTCGGATATGGAAAGTAAGCTGGAGGCCGGAGTGGTAGGAAGAGTCAGGATAGGAGGGATTAGAATTTGGTCACTAGCGTATGCAGATGACATAGTGTTGCTGGCAAGATCGAGGAGGCCTTAAAGGAGATTATGAAGATTTTGAGAAGATACCTGGATAAGAACAGGTTAGACCTGTATGCGGAAAAGTCCAAGGTTATGGTGTTCAGAAAAGGAGGTGAAAGAGACACGGGAGGGGAGTGGAAGTGGAAGGAAAAGGCGGTGCAGGAGCTGAAAGAGTTTGTGTACCTGGGCCTCTTGTTTCGGAGGAATGGGGGAGTGGATGGTCACATAAAAGAGAGAGTGAGGAGGGCAAATGTGGTGATGAGGCAGGTATGGGGGTTGGGAAAGAAGTTATTCGCAGATGATTTTGGAAGGAGAATGAACTTATTTGACTCACTAGTGATGAGTGTGCTATTGTATTGAGTAGAGGTGTGTAAGCTGGTTAGGGAGTGTTGGTTGGAGAAGGAGAACAGGGGAGGGGATGGGAAGATGGAGGTTGAAAGGGACAGGTATTTTAAAACGAATGGACTGCAGATGGATGAAGTGAGAAGGATGCACGAGGAAGGAAGGAAGGAAGGTATATGAGTTGGTTAAGAAAAACGGCTTGGAGAGAGAAGGCAGCAGGGGAAGAGAGAATAAGAGAGTCAAGGTTTAACGTTCTGGCTCTCTAGGGAGAAGAGGATGTGTGAACTATGTGGGAAGGGGGATGCAAGAGTGGAGCACTGGTTGGAGGAGTGCGTAGAGGTGAAAAGGAGTGGGATAAGCATGGGGGTATTGATGCATGAAAGGGGGGACAAAAGGGCAGTAGCATGGATGAAGGGAGTGTTGGGTAAGATGGAGAAGAAGAAAAGGAAGGGGGGAGAGGAATGGAGAAGGAAACATTGTAAATAGGATAGGAAGCAGATATAAGTAATCTGTAAATAGTAGTTAAGTATGAGGTATTAGCCGCGGAAGCAGAGTTTGGCAATGCGATGCAATGCGAAAAGTAGGGTCATGCGAGCGAGGCGAGGCGAAGCGAGGAAGGCAAGGCGATAAGAGCGAGCGGCATTAGAGATGAGGTGTGGATGGATGTGAGTTTTTTTGAAGGGTTACTTTTAAGAAAATTCTGTAAAAAAATGTAAGTGTAAGCAAGTCAATTTTTTAAGGCCAGCAGGCTGAAAAATAAACGTTTATCTATCTACTGCTTTTGATTCTTTTTGCAAGTCGGCGCTTGCCATCACGTTCCCTCATTAGATTTTTAATGTCGGATGTGATCCAGGGAGCAGGTTTATTAAAGTTTTTAGGAACGTGTGGCGGAGAAAATTTATTGAATGCGGAGACTAGGTAATTAGTCAGAGCGTCAATTTTATTATTTATATCTGTATGTAGTAATATTTTTTCCCAATCATATGTCATTAGATGTTCGTGGAATGTATGTTCATCAATTTTAGAGAGATTCCGCACCAGTCTTTGGGTTGGTTTTGAATTTAGATTATAGGAAAATTTAAAGGTAATGTTAATCAAGTCGTGGTTAGAGAGAAAAGGGATAGAACGTTGTTCATAAGAGACAATCTTATCAATATCGTCTACAATCATTAAGTCAATACGAGTACTGGAACGATAAGTATGGTGAGTAGAATCATGAGGTACAATTGAGAGTTCCGAAGTGTACCAAAGATGTTAGATATTTAGAAAGATTGGAAGTGCGATTTAGGTTAGTGTTAAAATCTCCAGTAAGGATGTTATTAAAGTTAGGAATAAATGAAAAAATTACCGATTCAAGCTCTGTGCCATAGGAGGCATTGGGTGGTTTATAAACTACTCTCACTAGAACACTATCAGAAGTTGACTTAACTGCAACAAAAAGAAATTCGGTCGTGGGGTAAGTAGCTACTGAACTCACAACAACCACAGGCCCATTCGGACTATCGTGCAGAAAAAGACAAACTCCACCACCCCTTCTCTCGTCTCTGTCTCTTCGAAAGGGCGAATAGTTGTTAATTGCAACGAGACTAGAGGGTATGTTGGGAGTTAACCAGGACTCAAAAACAGCTATTATAGGGTAGGAACATGTACTGAAAAAATGTTTGAATTCTAGAAAATGTGCCAAGAGAGACTGGGCGTTCACATGACAAATGCTTAAGGTATCCATGGATATATTAAGAGAAAGATTTTATAGAAAAACAATTCAAAAATGGGAAGCTCACGCAGCACACGTAAAAATTGACTGAGACAAAAAACCATTATCAAGACAACCCAAACTAAGTGAGTACAAATTAGAATATCGGCAATGAATACAAGTAAAAAAGATACTAAAGGAATAATAAATAATGTTGAAAACAGTGTCGTAGAACTCTAGACAAATTCTCAACAAAAGTGGACATGATTTCGTAAATTGATATCCGGATATCCGGAGAGCTGTGGATATTGAGATGAAATTAGAACATTTAAGGTATCCAAAGTACACAATTAAGCCTAATAGTATACAATTACTTTCAGAAAGACCAGTATCGAGATTAAAAACTACTAGTTTAAATATGAGATCATGTTTGCTATCTGAAGATACATATGTGCAAGGTATAAAAACCTGAAAAATGTTTAAAATATATTTATCAACGAGCATCAAATAGCCAAATAATAATATCACACCATTGTGTGTGTAACCATACCGTAGAAAGCATAATTGCCATTGGAATCGCTCTACGTGTTGCAGCAGTGACAGATGAATCCTTTCATCCTTTCGACAAAAGATCTTGCCTCCGGCAATCCAAAGATATTTTATCTTCTTTTGTCTCCTTAAATTCAATTTAGAAGCGTAGATCCTTCGATTGTAGGGCGTCCAAGCCTCACGGATAAAAATGAGACTTTTCTCATTATCTGGCCAACCAAGACTGGTCGTAGAGAAGTCTCATACTTTTTTCCTCTGCTCGATTATTTTATCTCTTACCAACTGTCTGCTAAACTTGGCAACGATGATGGGTGCGAGCAGTGGATTTGATGTTGGGGATTTACGAATGCGATAAACATTCATAAGGTCATCTTTAGCGAAGGGGGCATCAAGAGCTTTCGCAACCGATTCGAGGACCGACGGAAGATCCTTATTCGGCTTCATAGGTAACCCGTGAATTTCAAAGGTACTTTGAAGCGCAACTTGCTCTTGGTGATTGAGAGAAGCTTCAAGTGAGGCGACCTTTAATTTTAGCGAGCTTGCCTCCGTCTTTATCTGTGTGACCTGATCCGCATTGCTAACAGTAGAACTTTCAAGCAGATTGATTCTGCGAGAATTCTCTGAAATATCTATCTTGATTTCCTGAACCGTAGTGTTGATTTTTGTAATCCACTCAAGCTGCTTAGTTTCGAATTCCTTGAAAAGATTTCTAATTTGTTCCTGCGCCTGCACGATCGCTTCCCTCTGAGCTTGTAAGACCGCACTGTGAATAGCCTCGATGTATCCAGGTGGCAGAGTCGCAGCAGTGACAGGAGAAACTGTTGTAGGTGAGGGGTTAGTTACCTGATCCTTACTGGCAGGGTCGATACCTCCACTTAGCGAAGAGCTTTGGTCTAAACCTGAAGAGGTGTCGCTAGCATTCGGTGATTTGCAGTTCACGCAAATAAAATCAATTATTCCCTTTTTCAGATCATCAAATGCTTTTTTTGACAATCCGACATTGACGCAGGCTAAGTGGCTGAATGCGCCACACTTTATGCAGGAAACAGCACCCTGCGATCCTCTCGATGTTGTCTTATTACACTCGGGAAAAGCACCCATTGTAATACGTATTAACTGCGCGAGAACTGTCGACCTCCGAAACTGACAAACAGTCTTTTAAGCACCAAAGAGCCCAAGAATTATTTAGAGGAAGAAGGGAAAGAATTGAAGAGGATTTGACATGGATGGAGAGGAAAAGGAGATAGCAAATAGAGCAGAAGGAATCGGTAGAGAGGAAAAAGGGGCGCATGGTATAGATAGGGAGAGACAGATTATGGATAAATGGGCAGGAATGGTTCTGGGATGAAGAATTAGAAGAAATAAGGAAAAACGGAAAAAGAGTTGAGAAAGTTAGAAAAAAGGAAGAGGCAAAAGAGTTTAGAGATCAAACAGAGGGGGTTTTTCAAACGGCAAGGCGGAAGAAAAGTGAGGAGGATAGCTGAGGGAAGGGAAGAGAAAAACGTGAAAATAGCTTTCTGGAATGTGTCAGGCTTGAAGAACAAGAATGAAGGATTTTGGCGGGAGTTAGAAAAGTGGGATGTGATTATGAAGAGTGAAACCTGGGCGGATGAGAAGGACTGGAAGGGGATGAAAAGGATGTTACCGAAAGGCTATGTGTGGACAACGCAAGAAGCAAGAAAGGAACACGTTAAAGGTAGAGGGATGGGCGGAATGGTCTCAGGGGTCAGAAAAGAATTGGCAGTAAAAGGGAGAACAGAGGAGGATAGGGAGGAAAAGGATGGAACAATGGTAAGGAAAAGGAGGGAGAGTTGGTTTTGATAGGAGGTGACTTGAATGCCTAGACTTGCGAGCAAGGGGGAGGTATTTGGGATGAAAAAAAGGAGGCTTATATAAGGAGCTCCAAACATAGGGAGACAGACCGGGAGGGGAGGAGGTTACTAGACGTGATAGGAGAAACAGGATGGTTTATATGTAATGGCAATATAAAAGGAGATAAGAAAGGAGAGATCACATTTATAGGTAAGGGAGAAACAGTAATAGACTACATCCTGGCGTAAGAAAGAATTAGGAATACGATAGGCAGTATGAATGTGGGGAATGAGATAGGGTACGAGCACTTCCCGGTAATAGCTACACTGAAAGGTGGCGTCCATAAGCGCGGCAGAGGGAGAAAGGAACGCGAAAATGGGAGTCTGGGGGTAGATAATTTAAAAGAGTTAAAACAAAACAAAAAAAAATGGAAAAGGAGAAGTAAGGTATAAAAAAGAGGAGGGAGTAGACTCGTTAATTGAAAGGTTGAATGGGTCGATTGAGAAGGTAAAGGATGAGATAGGTACAAAATAAGGAAGAGAAGAAGGAAAGAGAGGCTGGTGGGACGAGGAATGCAGGGAGAGTAAAGAGAGAATGAAAGAGTGTGTAAGAAAATGGAGAAGGCGGAGTACAACAGGAGAAAAAGAGAACATGAGAGATGTGAAAGATCTGCAACAAGGTCTGGAAAGGAGAAGGGTGGCCGGAGGAGTGCATGACAGGGCTGGTGGTACCACTTGTCAAGAAAGGGGAGGGTAAGAAGGTAGAGGAGTACAGAGGGATCACTCTCATGCCAGTGGGTTATAAAATATACGCAGAAATTCTAAGAAAAAGGTTAGAGAGTCAGATAAAAGAGAAACAAAGTATCCCACACAATCAGACGGGATTTAGAAAAGGGATGGGGACAATACCCTGGCGGACCGGCAGAACGCTAACGTTACGCTACAGCGTAACCATAAAGTAACCCTAAAGTAATCTTAAAGTAATCTCGAATTATAATGAATAAAAGAAACAAAATAAATATCTAAATAGTTGCAATTATAATTGTACTTTAAAATTTACGTTAGCAGGTAATTCCGTCATTGCAATAAGTTTATTTTTTAGCGTTAGAAATAAAAAAAAAATAGTGGCTGTCATTGAAGTCTGCTAAAGGCGACTTTAAGCGCATCTGAGTAGATCTGAGTAGATGCGCTTCTTGCCCTCGCGTTTCTTGACAAGTGGTACCACCAGCCCTGTCATCCACTCCTCCGGCCACCCTTCTCCTTTCCAGGCCTTGCTGCAGATCTTCTACATCCCTTCCCTAACCCCTGTAGCGTAACGCTTGCTGTCAGTCGGTTCTCCAGGGTAGATAGCATTTACGTACTCAACTACTTTGTTAAGAGAAATTTAGGGAGAAAGAGAGGGAAAATAGTCGCCTTGTTCATAGATTTTAAAGCAGCTTTTGAATCAGTAAATAGAAAAGTGCTATGGCAGGCAATGAAAGAGAGGGGAATAGAGAAAGGGTTGGTGGAGAGGATAAAAATTTTTTTTACTGAAACCAGGTGATAGATAGGGGGGGGGGGGGGGGA
>CAKNYM010048414.1:13294-33033 GCA_932195095.1 Andricus curvator | reverse complement strand
ACGGGGAGATTTTCTGGACAGGCAGAGGTCTAAGGCAAGGGTGCCCGTTGAGTCCGCTACTCTTTAATATGATGTTGGCAGACTTAGAGGAGAAGCTAAAGGAGAAAGGGAAAGGGGGAACCATTTTGGGTAATAGCAAACTATACTCTCTAGCATACGCGAACGACGTAGTTCTGTTAGCAGACGATGAGGAGGAGATGAACCTGATGATGAGAATTTTCGAAGAGTATGTGGGGACAAAAGAACTGACGGTTAACGTAGGGAAGACCAAGGTGATGTGCTTCAGAAGTAGAAAGACCAAAATAGGTTAAGTTTGGAAGATGAGCGGACAAACAGTGGAAAGTGTGGAGGGGTTCTGTTACTGAGGTTCTTGGTTTGAGGCATGAGAGGGAAACGAGGTGCAGGTGAGGAAAAGAATCGAATGTGCGAGTAAAGTAATGGGCCAAGTATGGGGTATAGGAAAGAGAAGGTTCAATGACGATTGGAGAATGAGGGTTTGGTTGTTTGATGCGTTGGTTTGGGCGGTGTTGTTTTATGGAGTGGAGGTCTGGGGATGGAAGGAACATAGGAAAGTGGAAAGCATGCATGAGAGATTTCTAAGATGGTTAATGGTGGTTAGTTGGAGTTGCCCAAGATACATGTTAAGGGAAGAATTAGGAAGCGAAAAAATAGTAACTAGACAAATTAAGAGAGTCTGGAGGTTTGAACAGAAGCTGAAAAGGGGTGAGGGGAGCAGAATAGCACAACTATGCGTGGACGAAGTTCGGAACAAGGAGACGAGAGGCAATTTGGGAAATTCAAAATGGGAGGAAGAAAGGAAAAAAATGAGGAGAGTTTGTGATATACAAGAAGGGGTTCTGTTTCGGCAGAACATAGAATTAGAGCTATTAGTAAGACAAGGAGAAGAGAGATGGAGAAAGATTATGGATTCGAGGTACAATAGGTGGTATATGATGGTCAAAGGGTTGACGGAACCAGAATATTTGCAAAAAAGAAAAAAGAAAGACAAATAGAATAGGGTGGTACGGTTTAGAATGGGAGAAGGAGTGAGAGCTTGTAGATATTGGATGGACAGGGAGTGACGTGGATGAAGAAATTGGAAGACGTGAGAGAAAGCAAGGGAATAGGGCAGAGCCAAACAGGTAATCCTATTGAAGGAAAATAAATAGCAAAAAGTTTATTTCAAAATCGTAGAAAATCTATTTTTATGGTAAGAGGAAACGGAAGCCCTGGAAGATCGCTCATTTGTAGAATTATTAGTATTAAGATTACTGTTATTATTATAAGTAAGGCGAAACATTAGGATATAAGCAGCGGTTAGGTTAAATTAAGGATGCAATGTAAATATATGTACAGGGAGCGGAGGCACTCAACCCCGTAAAAGGGAGAAATTAAATATACATACATACATACGTTGGACCAGATAAAATTATTGAGTACCTTCTATTTCCTTCTCAAAACTTGAAACTCGATATCTCATTGTATGTGGACAATAGTTTGTAAAAAGTAAGTACCGGTAATGTAGATATTTACATATTTGTTGCAAATTTTTCTTGCAAGAAATGGTTACTAAATTCGAAGTCTGCTGCGTAGAGTGATTTCAATTTTAATTAATATGTACACTGATAAACTATCTCGATATCTAAGAATAATAAATCTTTGGGAATAAGGGTCGATGATTTTTAAATGACTCCAAAGGTTTGCAGATTTATATATTTTTAATTAAAAATTTACATTTCTCCTTCAAGATATTGAAATCATAATTTTCTCTCTAATAATAGCAAGCCTTTGTGAGGTTTCTGAGTGTGTGATGTGAATGCGTGTACCTTAAGAGGGCGTTTTGGATTCTGGCAGTTCGACTAATATTATTGTTCTATAAAGCGAGAATAGGGCGTACGTAATGCACCATTTCCATATTTTTCTTGTATGTTATAACACAACAAATAATTACAAGTCTATAATTTTATATAAATTTTAAAATTCTTATGATTGATGTTAACACAAGATTTGTGAATAATTCAATAAATAATTTTAAAGAAAATTGCAAAATTATTATCGATCATTATCAACGAGTTGACAGCGGCATCCTTTTATCACTTGTACACTTTTCCTCTTCCGAGAACACGTTTATTATTCTAAGAAGAAATTAATTAATTATTTGAATTGCAGTGATACTGTTGCATTCGTCAATCATTCGTACTAGTCAATAAATAAAAACAAAAATAAAAAAATAAAATCATAAATTGCATTTTTAATCAAATTTAAAATTTCTGCCAAGACGGGTGGTGGCAGCAGCATGCAGATGCCACTTTTACCAATAGTGCATTTTCGTAGGGCGATCCAGCAGTGGGACTCCGATACCGTGTCGAAAGTCGAACGGACCTCTTTTTGCAACGTGCGGAGATAGAAAGAGAGGTTCGTTCGATTTTCGACTTCGAAACAGCATCGGAGTCCCACTGCAGTACGGTCAAATTGTCAGTGGGCTTCCTCCACACTTCACGTCATTGTTACACTTTTTCACTCTTACTTTTTAGCAGCTAACGTATTTTTTCGAAAAACCAGAGACTTGCTCAATGTCCCGCCACCACGAAACCCCTTCTGGGGTCTAGAAAATTTTGAAAATGCGTTTTTAGAAACTTAATCCCGATTTATCGAATCTTAGTGATAAAGTTTGAGTGCTTCACAGATTTCGCCACTTTTTTTGACACCGCTCCGACAGCCTTAACTATTCTTTTATTATAATTTTCATGAGCCCGAATCATTAAAAACTAACTACTCGTCGTCAATAACTTAAAGTTATTACTTTATTACTATTATTTTCGAACCTCAAAACTATATTGAGTCCGCAATTATTTATTATATAACAAGAGTTTAATTTGTAACGCTTCAAAGTTTGAATTGAATAATTTTTTAAGTTTCCAATTAGAAAGCATATAATTATCAACGTTTTTTGGAATAGGAAAAATTTAAAGGTTCACATTGTTTGAAATTCTTTCAATTTTGAACAGTGTTTTATTTTACTTTTACTGAAAGAAAATCTTAGATTTTTTTTGAACACCTTCAAGTTAAAGTATCAACATTTTATTATTTATTCGTGAAAAAAGCATTCCGTTCAACTCTTTTAATATCAATTTGAAAAATGTTCTTTTCACTACAGGTACAATAAGGGTTCTTTATGATCTCTATATTGAGAATAAGCATTATTAATGACCTGGGAAAATTTTTAATAACCGGGAAATGAAATTGATAGCCTTCATAATTCAACAATTTTAAATTAAAATCCTTCAAAATCTATAATAGTTTCAAATTCAGATATTAAAAATCTCAGGACAATTTCACCATCAAATTTTTCAAAATTTTAAAATAATAATTTTTTAAGAAGAAAATTAGAAACACAATATTAACAAGTCAATCTGTACAAAAATTTATTTTTGAAACACAAAGGCTAAGAAACATTGTGAATCCAAAAATCAGTTGTTTTGAAAAAACACATTCAAAAAGTTCAATATATGCAAAAAGAATTGCATAGAAAGGCCTCAAAATATGTTTCCAAACAACTTTGTAATCGGCTCATTAGAGACAAGTATATAACAAGAGGAAAAAAGAGGGAGAGAAGTAGGAAAGAGACAACCAAGCCATCCTCACTCTCTTATCCTTTCTCTTGCTCCGTCTTTTTTATACTACTTTTGGGACCAACATGTTTCGAGATCACTTTAGATCTCCTCATCAGGGTATAATTTTATAGGATACTACGGACAATTATTTCTATCATATGCTTTATATAAGTAATGTATGTATATATGAGACTGAAGTTTCTTATCGTACTGTTATTTACATTATTTTTCATTTTTTATTTATGGATGGATTTTTATACTTTAATTTTCGGTTTAAGTGTCAATCCTTAATATTTCGGAAATCTTTCATGCACTTTAATACTTGTTTTAATTTGCAATGAACAGAAAATTAAAATACAATAATTTCCAATGTTTCCTATTAAAATTCAATAAAATTATAAAAGGCTTTGTTATCTCTCGAAATGTCTATATTTAAATTGATTTCATTATTGCCTTCTCTCTTTATGTATAACATCTCCATGAAATAACTTTTTATTTGCCCCACAACCTGTCAATTTCCGCGAAATCTATGATGATATGTTAAAAATTTTCTAAGAATCTTCAGTTTCGTATCAAGTAAAAACCATAAAGTAGAAAAAAGACTTATCCTTCTGCTGTTATTTCCTATATTTCATTGTGAAATGGAAAAATTTATTCCGTTATAAATCTTATATGAAATCCATCAGCACAACACCAATTTTGATTGTCATAATCACCATAAAAATGTTAATAGATAATATTTTGTTTTCCTCTTGTTATATACTTGTCTCTAATGACCCGATTACAAAGTTGTTTGGAAACATATTTTGAGGCCTTTCTATGCAATTCTTTTTGCATATATTGAACTTTTTGAATGTGTTTTTTCATAACAACTGATTTTTGGATTAACAATGTTTCTTAGCCTTTTTGTTTCAAAAAAAAATTTTTGTACAGATTGACTTGTTAATATTGTGTTTCTAATTTTCTTCTTAAAAAATTTAACAACAGAGACATTAAGCCATAGACCTAGATATTGTTTCTCTTGAGTTCGGATTTAATTGCCGTCCTCAGAGAATCAGTTTCTTTGTCAACTCTCAAATAATTTTAGATTAAAATATTCAAGCCTCCAAAATCAGAAGATTTTAGAACTAAGCATTGAAAATTATAATCCGCAATTATTTATTTTATTAATAAGAGTGAAGGTTAATTCTGTAAACTATAAATATTTTCTTTGTATTTACAGATTAGTATGATGCGACGATGGGCAGCACCCTAGGGTACAGTCTTCACAGGCTCTTTACACTGTAACGGGTAACCTCAAATAAGACCAGATTGGGGACGAAGCTTTCAGGAATGATAGTAAGTTTACAAGTTCGTGATTGGTGTTATTTATAAATATATTGATTTCTTCTAATTTTTAATTTTCTCTTTAAAATAATTCTTTAAAATAAAAAATCATTTGAAATTTTCCTTCGAATGTTAAGAAAAATTTTTTATTCTCTTGAAACGTTTCAAAATTGTTAAATACACTCAACTCCTGATATAAGAACAGTTTCGTGCGTGGATTGCAGTGGTCGTGATTCTAACTCGGGGAAATCCAAACGCAAACACGCAGGACCGCCAGAACTACTTCTGTTGGATTTGGACGCATGACACAATCTGATGCAACTACGCGTAACCCAGTAAGAGTGCGACCCTCGTGCTGTTTGTCATTCTTGAGTGGGCACCGCCTCTCTCTCGGTCCCGCGGTTCGGGCATCACCAAAAACGCCGAGGACTTAAAGTCTAGGAATATCGTAAACGGGGGGGGGGGGAGGTTTCTTATATCGGGAGTTGAGTGTAGATTCTGAATGTTATTTCGAAATCTTCAAATCTCTAAATTTTGTTTAAAATTTTTTGAAATCTTCTCAAGATTTAAATTATTTTCGAATCTTTACGAAACTTTTAAAACTTTTGCATATATTTTGAAAGAATTCAAAGTTTTATTTCAATTCTTTAAATCCTGCAAAACTAATCAAATGTCTTAAAATCTTCCAAATTCTTATCATTTTTTTTAATTTTTACCACAATTTTTTCAAATTCTGCAAAATTATAAAAATGACCTAAAAACTTGCAGAATATTTTTTTGACATATTCGGAA
Organism: Andricus curvator; assembly: GCA_932195095.1. Lineage (NCBI taxonomy): Eukaryota > Metazoa > Arthropoda > Insecta > Hymenoptera > Cynipidae > Andricus > Andricus curvator. Next base: position 27,301 of record CAKNYM010048414.1, on the reverse strand, counting down.
ACCTTCAAAACTTGAAATTAATCATTTAAAATAAAATCATTCTACATATTTCCAGACATCTAGAAAAAATTGTATTCTCTTTTGAAATGTTTTTACATGCTTTTTAATTTTCTTCAACCTTCCGTTTACAGACGGGGGAATTTGTAAACTTACTATCATTCTTGAAAGCTTCCTCGCCGATCTGGTCTTATTTGAGATTATTCGTTACAGTATAAAGAGCCTGTGAAGCCTGTATCCCAGAGTGCTGCCAATCGTCGCATCATATTAATCTGTAAAGATAACAAAATATTTATAGCTTACCGAATTAACCTTCACTCTTATTAATAAAATAAATAATTTCGGATTATAATTTTCAATGCCTAGTTCTAAGATCTAATGATTTTGAAGGCTTAAATATTTTAATCTAAAATTATTAAACTTAAAACAAACTAACATTGAAACCAAATAAATTATAATATTTAAGTAGTCACATATTAAACTGATTATTAAGGTTTTAAATGTGAAATTTTGCAATTTTGAACAATTTGATAGTGAAATTGTCCTGACATTTTCAATATCTGAATTGGAAACTATTATACATTTTGAAGGACTTCAATCTAAAATTTTCTTATATTCTTATATTTTCAATAGAGAGATCATGAAGAACCCTATTTCAACTGTAATGAAAAGAAATTTTTTAAATTGATATTAAAATAGTGATAAATTGTCGAATAAGATAGTATATCCATTCAAAACCGACTGAATGCTTGTTTTTACGAATAAATGATAAAATGTTGATTTTTTAACTTGAAGGTCTTCAAAAAAATCGAAGATTTTTTTCGTTTCTTAAAAATGTTATAACTTTTGACCATAATAATGCAGAGAAGTACAGTTTTTTTTTGCAAGTGTTGCAACAAATTTCATTTGCTCTTTTCATGTTGACGCTTTTCATTACGTATATCCATAATAATGACAGAATAACATTAATGTTATATTCAGACCAATAAAATCTAACATAAACCTGTTCCCATCTCCTAAAGATAGATTAGACATTTTTCAAAAAAGGAATGTATTTTACTTTGATTGTTCAAAATGTGACTGTTGTTATATTGCACACAATGGCAAACCTTTACATTATAGAATCAGAGAACGCACCCTTCGAAACAGCAATGTAGATAATGTGACTGCTTTTGAAATACACAGAATTGAAACTGTACACGATTTCGATTGTGAACATTAAAAAATCTTAGTTATGGAAAAAATGTAAGTCAACGCTTAACTATTGAATCTTATTTTATAAAAAAATAAATTAAGTCTGCCAGTCTCAAACTTTAAAACTAAAAAATATCAGATATCTACAACTCTCTATGTAACTTTTTATTTTCACATCCTTCTTATAATTTATATACTACGATAATGCAATTTATGTCACCTTTCCATTTCAAAAAATTTCAATTTCTACTGCTTTCAAGAACACATACAATCCTACCGACAAAAGATGACTTTCGGAACATGCGTTGAGGCCTGACGTTTAAAAGGACAGTTTGTCGATATATAGTTTTCTCTACACATTTATTTTAATGTTAACATACGCTAACATTATGATACAAGTCCAAGCTGCAAATGTCATTATTTATCTGACCAAATACATAACGATCCACATTGTTGATGAGCCGGTCAATGCCAAATATTTTAATCTCTATAATTTATATATAAACGGAAGTCCACATCATTTTTATTCGTCATCTCAGCTAATTTTCAGGTAAACATTTATGAAGATTATTTGTTTTTATTAATTATATTACTTATCACTACATATTTTTCTATCATGTTTTAAATGGATTTACTCCATCACGACTTTTTAAGTGCACAAGTTTATATCTTTGTCTATATGTATTCTTTTGAAATTTGTATGATAAAATTTCTTGATAAGGGACCTCACAGAGTCCGTGACGTTACCGTTTTTAAATCCAATCTCCGGCTCTTGCAGTCAGCCACGTTGCATTGGGCTAACTCCCCAATGCAACGAATTATGCGGTTACGTCACCAGTATCGCACAGAGCCACCCACAATAGGCCACTCTCGGACGAAGGCCATGGTTCATTTGGGAGTGGCAATAGGGCCGAACCGAGGCGACGACCAGGCAATGGCCCCGGACAAACGCGAGAACATCGATTTAAATGGTCGGACCAACTCAGAAGGGACATCCTTAAATGTTGGCAAAGAAGCTCACCGGCGCGAAAAGGATTCATGCAGAGGTTACATAACCGTTGGGTCAATATGCCCCCGGACTATGCTCATAAAACGCCTCAGTATTATATAAGTAGGAGATCTATCCACCAAAAAGTCTTTCTCAGGATGGACGAATTAGCTGAAGCTAATACTGCTCTCCCCGATTTGCTCCCCGAAGATGTTAATCTCTGGAATCTGAACTGTGTAGTTTACAAGAAGGCGGTCTCTCTGCTTAGTCACAATAAAAGTAACGATACTTCAGTACGCCTGAGTAATACTCGCGAGCGTATTGCACAGCTTCAGTTTAAAATTGAAACGGCGAGACGGCATGCATCAAATATTCAGTGCGTGATTAGCTACATAACATCAAATACAAAATTCACTCCAAAAGTTAGGGCACTTGCTCGAAACTTAAGGAAAGAAAATCACACGCTGAACAAGCGTAAACTGTTGACCATCAAGCAGCACTGGACGCAAAAAATAAGATCTCTTTCAACAGCGAAACAGCGCCTTGAACGGCGAGTAAAGTGGATTCAGGAAAATTCCACCTTTTCTACTCATCCTTCCCGGATGTTCAATAAAACGTCACGTGCCATTAAAACTCCGCCTAGTCGAGAAGAGATTCAAGTCTTCTGCGAACAAGTATATGGAGATACTTATCAGCTAAATGAAGACGCTTCAGATATATCACTCTTTCGTAACTTTTGCCAAAGGCAAACGTTACAAGGTCCAGAGAAAGAGTGTCCACTAATTACTGCTGAAGAAGTGAAAAAAGTTACCGCTAGAACTAAGAACTCTTGAGCGCCAGGGTCAGATAAAATCAACACCTTTTGGTGGAAGAAGTTCACTTCTACGCACCAACATCTAGCTCGTATATTTACTACTTCCTTAAACGGAGAACAACCCGTCCCGCAGTGGCTAGTGGAAGGGCGCACGGTATTGATCCCTAAGACCGAAGATTTGTCAAGTCCAAAGAACTACAGGCCCATAGCTTGTTTAAACACCAGCTACAAGCTATTCACGGGCATCCTCAGAGAGAGGATATTAACATCTATCGAGCCGGTATACCGTAAGGCATTCGATAAAACGAACCATGAGCTACTTATTAAGCTCCTTGAGTGGCTGGAGGTGCATCCAAAAATAATGTGATGCATAAAAGAGCTTATGCTCTTGTGGCAGACAAGATTTGTCATAACATATTACAAAAGACAAATGACTACAAGCTATACCACTTATCCCTCTTGCCTCTATCTATTGTGCTCCGAGGCAAAAACTCTGGATACCTATGTGGCCCGCCGAACAGAAGAGAATATAAGGTCAACTACCTTTTATACATGGACGACCTTAAACTCTTTGCTTACTCGAAAGAGGATCCTAACATCCTTATGGAGGCGGTAAATAGTTACTCTAAAGCGATTGGCATGAGCTTCGGACTTGTCAAGTGTGCCTGCGTCCACCTACACCAAGGAAGACTAGAAACTACATCATCGCGTGACGATCAGGATGTTCAACTCATAGGCGTAAATGCCATTCAACATCTTGGTAATGGAGAAATTCTCAGAAAAATTTGGGCTTCCGAATTATCTGGAAAGAATAAGATCCAGGCGACCAATATGCTGGCCGTTCCTATACTGCTCTACACGTTTGGTGCAGTAAAATGGAAAGTCTATGAGTTGAAGCAACTTGACCGAAGCACAGGCAACATGATGACAATCCATCGAAGTCATCATCCTAGATCTTCCGTACCTCGAATATACCTCCCTCAAAATAAAGGGGGTAGATGCCTGCTAAGCTTGGAGTGTCTTCATCGAAGAACGGTTCTGGCTACAGCCTGCTCAGTTCTAAATAGCACAGATTCTCTGATGCGACTCGTACATCAACATGAAGTCGTCAATGATGCGGCGTTTCTATACCGTGTCGCAGATAGGGCCGCAGAGGAGCTTGGCCTCCCATTTGATTCCAGCGACACTACACATGGTCTAGCATCACTAACACCTCTGGTGCTCAAAAGTCGTGTACAGGAAGCAGAACATTCGCTTCTATTAAGAGAACATGCTGAAAAGCCCCTTCACGGTAAATTTTACGGCATTATACGTAGAGAAGAGCTCTCGATGGGTCTGTCCAACATGTTTCTCAAGTCGCTGGATTGAGATCGGAGACTGAGGGTTTTCTTTTTGCCTGTCAAGACGGCGTTATAGACACCTTAGTTTACCGCGAGCGCATAATGAATGTACATGTAGGCGATACCAACTGCCGAGCGTGCAAGCAAGAGCCAGAAACACTTGGACATGTTCTCAGTGGATGCTCAAAGTATGTACGGTACGGGTACATATAGAGACACAATGCGGCTCTAAAAGTGTTATATTACCATCTTCGGCACTTCTATGGTATTGATCTATTGCCCGTCTTGCCATAGACCCATGAGGAACTCGAGTCCGTTGTGGAGAATGATCTGTGTAAGATCTACTGGAATTTCTCATTCTCCACCACTCAACGTATCAGTGCTACAAAGCCTGATATTGTCTTCCAAGATCGAAAGACGAAGATCATTTACGTGATTGAATTCTCGGAACTAGCCGATGGTAATATCACGGCAAAGGAGGACGTAAAACGGGGGAAATATTAAGCACTTCTTTTCGAGCTGAGCAGGCTGTACCAAGGCTACAAAGTCCATCTTGTAGTTCTCATAATCGGCTGTCTTGGAGGTATGAAAGCTTCATTTCTTGGCCAACTCAACAAAATCCTGGCTTGCCAGCGTCAGGCAGTCACTTCATCTAGTCCGTCAACACTGTTCCTCATAACATTCTATAAAGATTGGTAGCTCTAAAAAAGTATCCAGAGGTGAAACTTTCATCTCCAACTGTGCCGTCTGCCGCTTAAGGTCATCCGCGGCTAGAGACCGGACTCCAAGGAACAGTGTTTTACGAAGTCTCTCGCGCAAATTTCCCGATCTCGCTTACCTTCTGAGATAGAAGGAGCAGGCGTGGATGACGTACACGCTCCAGTTGCGTCGGGATTGATTGCTTTAAGGAATCATGATCGTAGCTTCCGGAGCCTACAACTTCTCTTTGGATTTTTAATTATTTTGATAAGAGTAAAGCACTGAAATGAATATAATAAAAAAAATTTGTATTTTTGAAAATTGCGTTTTTATTTTAAAAATATTACAGAGGATAAGTGTCCGAAAGAATATTTCATATGGAAGTAGTGACATGCCCTTTTCATATAAGTTTAGGAGGATCGATGATCTCTTGAACATTAGTCCAGTCTACCAATTCCACCTACTCTTTCTGATATACGTACGCGGTATCTGTAAAACATAATTTTATATACCCTTATTGTATAAATTAATTGTTTTTAATATTTATATATCCGTGGATTTATTTTATTTAATTTCCAATTTGCAATCAATTATTTATGCTAGTATGTTATAAAAAAATAAATTTTTCCGGTTATAGGAAGGAAAATCTTTTGAAAATTTGTATTTAATATTTTTGTATTAACTTAATATTATTGGCACCCATCTACAACTAACATTTTACTATTTCTCACTTCCTGACACAAATATGTTACTATATTACAAGAAACAAAGCCGTTTTGCAATAATAGAAAAAAAACTAGCAATTAAAAAGTTAGCGCAGTGCGAACAGTTTCTTTTTCGTACCTGCTCTTAGATTTCTTACCTTCATGATTCGAAAGTCTCCATTTTCTGAATTTTTAAATTCTTGGTGAAACGTCAAAACTTTACATTTATAGTCCAATGTAAAGCATACTTCACGCTACAAATTCACCTAGTGTAAAGTTTCAAAAAGTTGACTATAGCCGCCAAAAAAATTAAAACATATTTGATCCATAATTACCCCGGTTGACGGTAGTTTTAATGTTCCTTTAAATATTTCTTCACATTTTCCCATAATACGAGGGTTAACTTTTATATTTCGGGAATAGCCGATCCTGCTGCTGCCATATGAAAACCGATGTCTCTATCGTTAAGTTTGACATTTTTTAGGGATTTTTTACTCAGAACGTTCTGACGTGTGGGCGCAATTTGTGACGTGTCAAGTGACTTGAAATGAACGCTCCACACGTGCCTTTTTTGAGCGATTGTCAAATTATGTGGGATCCAACGGCAACAAATTTTTTTTGACAGCCCAATGTTCATGCAATATTGACTCTAGGCTGGTCCCACTAATACCTAAGGATGCCTGAAGCTCACGATAAGTCACATGACGATCTTTCAGTATCAGTTCACTCACAGCATCAATGTTTTTTGGGACGACTGATTTTGGACGACCTACTCGAACTTCGTCGGTGAGCGAACCACGGCCCCGATTAAATTCGGAATACCACCGATACACAGTTGTTTTTGATAGCGCTTCGTCGCCAAAAGTCGCATAAAGTTCATCGATGCATTGTTGTTGAGATAATCCACGTCGAAAGTTGTAAAAAATGATCGCACGGAAATGTTCACGAGTCAATTCCATTTTTTTCTCGAGATGAATTTTTGAAGTCACTGTACACGACACAAATCGCGCCCGCGCGTCAAAACGTTCTGAGTAAAAAATCACTAAAAAATGTCAAACTTAACGATAGAGACATCGGTTTTCATATGACAGCAGCAGGATCGCTCATTCCCGAAATATAAAAGGCAACCCTCGTACGATAAAGCCATTTTAAAGACCTTTTACCGATTCTCGTTAATTACTCATGATGTAATGAATGCAACATAGTAATAATAGTAAAAAATGTATATTTGCTAAATTGCACTTTATGAATAGGATGCAATCACACATGAGTATCAATACGTGCAATTAATTTAATGAAACGGATACACAACAGCAATGGACAAGCTAAACTTATATTAATAACTGTTAGTGAATACAGATTATAAATGCAATACTATCTACTTGAGTAACCATAGCATATCCCCGAATCGTGTCGTGCGTCAATTTTCAGCGAGACTGAGTAATAATTTTGATTGATATAATGTTGTAAACAAAATACATACGATTTGGAACATGTGTGTGACATACATCGAGATTATGGAATATGTTTCGATTATCCTTAATCTTTTTATCAGCCTTTGGCTACTAAATTATTTCCTGATTACAAATGTGAATGGTATTTATAAATTCGTTTTTAGTTATTGGAAGTGTAATCATTTGCAAAAGCAGTCGGCTTCGTCTATCGCTACAACAGTGAGCTTAAATTGACACTTGTGACATGATTTAAGAAAATATTGTGATACGCACGTATTGCGGCATGGCCAAAAGTTCTTTCTACCAATAAATGCAAATAATACGTACGTATGTATTCAACTGTTACATATTCTACTTGTATTGACAAAACTGATGGATCCTAACATTGTTACGATCGTGTAAATTTGTACATATCGCCTTATATGATCTAGATGCACCTAAATGTAAATACGTGATTCTCTGAAGGAACATTATTCTTCTCAACAAAATAATATATCGCACCAACAGCAGTCTGACTGGGGTTTCACTTTTTCTATCTTGCGGCAAGTTATAGTGGTTAAAAATACAGTTACGTTTCAACAAAAAGCATTCAGTACATCTTCCCAATAAGAAATCGCTTCAAGTATATGACAGAAAATTGGTCTCGAGAATCCTAATACTACACACTTTTAAGTGATGTACTAATCCGCAGTGTCTCGCACTGGATAATTATTTGGCATCACTTATTATCCACTTGCACTTGATTATCAGAAATACCTTGCTTTATAGCAGTAGCTTCTACAGACAAAGAGGACAAATTAGAATAGTGTTCATGGTGACTAAACACAGAGAATACTAAATAAATACCAGTGCCTTCTGATTCTTAATTATGACATTTGTTCACCGTTAATTACATTTTCATTTTTAAGGAGAATCATTTGGTCGCTAATCTTGAAAATTAATCGAAGTAGCTCGCCTATTATTTCCAGTCTTTTTTTATGTCAAATGTCCACTCCCACTTCAGATGCTCATTTTCATCGTCATCAGTAAAGAGAGAATGCACGGTGTACGAACCTCTTGCGACAACTCCTGCGGGTGCATCTTCTGCTGGAGTGGTGTAAGACTGGATTTCGGTTTTTGGAGGATAAGATCCTACCATGTGTGTCATCTTATCCACTGTAATACAATTACTAGGATTATTATACGCGAGCTACAGCGCGTGGAAATATTACGTTGGCCATTAATACCACAGGACCACACAAAATTGAGGTGCCTCATTGCATTTTAACCTTTAGAGGACGGGCTTGGTCGAAATATCGACCACCTGTCAGGTTGCCAATTAAAATGAGTTATCCGTTGAAATTAAATATAAATTTTTGGTCGAATGAAAACTCGATTTGAACCAAAAATAACCCGTCCTCCAAATTTTAAAGCAAAATGTCAAACAGAAAAATTAAACTAGAGAAAATTCTGAGAAAATTAAGAGTGAAAGAAACTTTTATCTTCAATAGGTACACTAAGATTCATATATGCCTTCCATCCGGTTTGAAGTTAGGCTTCGAAAAGATGATCAATTTCTATATAAATTGAATGAAACAATTGACTATTTATGTAGAAAATCATCGCTTTTTCGAAACCCAACTTCAAACCGGAGGGAAGGCATTTATGAATCTCAGTGTACCGAGTTATGATTTCATATTAGACGTGTGCAAAAAAAATTCGATTCGATTTCAAACCGTCACTGGACGCGCATCGAATGTCGAAAAATATAGATTCTACATGTGCTACCGTCGGATCAGTTTTTTTGATGCGATTTGCCCGCCCATCGATTTCGTAAAACCGACATTCGACGCGCGCTACGACGGATCGGTTTTTTTTTCAATTCGATTGCCCCGTGCATCGAATGCCGAAAACCCAAAATTCGAGGTGCGCTACGTCGGATCGGTTTTTTTTATTCGATCGCCAAGCCTTTTGAATTTGTAATTCTAAAAATATAAATAGATGCATGTAGAAGTCAGATTACACGTCCAGAGAGGCATGAGGAAAACACAATATATATTGTTGACGCACTGTGTAGATGGCGCATAAGAGCGTCTCTGTCGCACTCATGAATATGACTACTATGAATTGACTAGTTCGATTTTATAAACAACTAATTGAACAAAAATAATTTTAGTTTAAACTTTCGAGTTTCAAACATTTAAATTATATTAAAAAAGGAATTAAAAACGGCTATAATGGTATATTTATTTTCTATTAAATCTCCTCAAATTATGTTACCAAATATGTTAAGTAATGAAAAATTTTTATTACATATTACTTTTTTAATTTTATAAGTACATATTATATAAAATAATGTCCAGAATGAACGTTTAAACGTAAAGAGAAATAATTTTCTCTCATAATTTTCCTTGCAGTATGTTACCAGCGATGCTATGTAACAGCAATAAAAGCCTATGTAACAGCAATAAAAGCCTATGTAAAATTTGATTGAAAAATCAACAAATAATATCTAATGACTCATTTTGATTTTAAATTACACTAAATATCATTGGCCATATAATTTAAGGACAATTAAGACAAAAATTCCATTTACCTTTGAATGTCCACGTCTCGCAACATAACTTGAGGAGAATTAATAGAAATATAACTATTTCTATTTGCCTTCAAATCTCCACACTGAGCATTTGTTTATAAAATTAAAAATAATATCAAAAAGCCAATTTTGATCACTAGATATCACTGGGAAAAAGGATTTTACGAGAATTATGAGAAAAAAACAATATCTTTCTGCCTATAAATATAAAATTCATTTATAAAATTAACAGAGAATAGCGGATGACAAATCTTCATAAGAAAGTATCACATGCTGGATAAAAACAAGTAATTTTAACGCAGAAATATTGTTTGCAAAGAACAATATACAATGTTATTTCTGTTCCAAATACAACGCGCATTCAATTCAAGCCATACTGAGCATTGTGGTAGGTTGAAAAAATGAAATTGCAAATAAAAAACAGCCTAACACTGAAAAGTTTCATTTGGGGTCCCTAAAAACCAGAGTAAAATTTGAAATAGATTCATCTATATCCTGATTTTCCACGGAGCAAAAAAAAGTTGAGCAAATTAGTAATTCTCGGAGTTTTGCAAACATTGCTAATATTATTTTTTTGTAATTTACATAATATGCCCAATTTTCAAAAATCTTGTAAAATGTCAATATTTTCAGTTTTTCTATGATAAAATCTAATTTTTATAAATCTCAAATAACTATAGTAATTTTTAAAAGCTCTGCAAAATATCCTGAGATTTTTTTGAGCATGTAAAAATTCTAAAAATTTAGGATTAAATATTATTTTAGTTTTTTGAGGTTTATAAAAATCAGATTATGGCCTAGAAAAACTGAAAACATTGAAATCTAACACGATTTTGGAAAATTTGGCATATTATGTATATGTTATGTACTAAACGAGACCTCCTGATGTAAATAATTCTTCCCTTCGTCATGACATCATTTCCTTTGCGGCAAAATGACCTTGAAGGGTGTCATGAAGGATAAGTTCCTCACCATAACATCAGTTTGCATAGCGAGAATATTGTCCTCGCATAGCATGCGCTTACTGAGATCATGTAGATCTGTCACTTCAACATCACTAAGCACGGTGAGCCTCAGCCAACTTCAACCTAAAATCCTTACTCAACGCCAGTCCTTCGCAGAATTTAATTCTCTGATGTTGCCTCAATATTTGCAGTGAGAAATTTAAAAAATCGAACCAGCCCTCTATAGAGGTTTTTGTAGAGCATATATTTTGTCCCTAAGGTTATTAAAAATACTTACTCAACAAAAGCTCTTTGCAGGATTCAATTATCTGATATTGCTTAGATATTTTGAGCCAACGAGGAAAAAATCGATCGAGCCCTTTTTTTGAAAATTCAAATTTTGATTTTTTTTGTTTAATTAAAAATTGTAGTCTTAGTTATGTTATTATATGTGAAATATGCAGTAAAAAAGTTCTTATGAATTGTTGTGTTGAACAAAAACTGGGGCTGCTATGGATGTTTTTGTAGCGCAAATAGGGATTCTTCAGCACTAAGGTTATCTAAACTTTTTATTTAACGATAGCTTTTTAAAATTGAATTCTCTTTTGTTGTTCCGATATTTAAACATTAAAATGCAAAATTAATTTGATTCCTTTTCTTCGAAAATTTAAATTTTTGAAGGAAAACTGTTGAAAAGTTATAAAATGCGTTGATCATTTCGCAGTTGTCGATTTTTAAGTATTTCGAACTATTTATGTGCAAGAAGAAAATATTAGAACAGGCTTTGCATTTTTTGAGGTAAAGAGACATCTACGACAATTTTATTTACTGAACTGCACAGTCCTTTGTTTTTTCAAAATTTTATTTTAAGACAGAAGTAAAACTATAATTGAAATAAAACCTTTCTGTTGCTCATACATAATGCCCATTGTATTCGTAAACACAGCGTAACAAATATTTTGCGTAGTCAGGGTGAGTGTTCCTTACAGCAAATTCGGTTATCCTGCACTGGTGTACTCCAGAGCACTCCGACCTGCTCCGAAGCGGGTCGGAGGGAGAAGGAAGAAAGTGAGAAGAAGTAAGAAGGAGCAGGTCGGAGTGCTCTGGAGTGCGCCAGTGCAGGATAACCGAATTCGCTATTAGCTTCCTCTTCTCCCAAATAGCATTTAAATCAAAATGCACCGATTCTATGGCTTGCTCACTGTAGAATCCTAAGCCTTTTGTTTCATTATTTTCGAAGAAGTCTTCTAGGTGGAAGAAAACCGCATGAACTTTCGGCGTTATGCTGATCTTTAAATCGCAGGAGCTCTACATGAAAGAAGAAATATGGATCTTATACTCAGGATCTAAATTTTTCCGAAACACGCGTCCACTAAAGATTTAAAATCTTGAAAGCTTGAACGTACTTCAGGCAAAACATACTACAGTTAGTACGCAATTCGTCGATTTTATCAAACAACTTCTTACACGAATTACCATTGAAAGCTGGACTTCCTCATTTCAAAACGCGTTGGACATGACAGGTGTTAGTCCATATTATTGCTTCTTTGTTAAATTCGTCTAACATATGTGAATAAATATGATTCACAACTCCTAGCATTAGGTGCAATTCTGGTGAGAGAATGATCTCAAGAACACTCGTCCTAGAACTTCCTGTAAAAATTGGCGGGTGAATGCAATTTTCAAACTTTGTTGCCTGGTTTTTTACAGCCCCTGCCTCATACCAACCCTATAAAGCACCAAGTGCACGGAAAAAGGCTGCTATGGGACATAATGCATATCATAATGTTCGCCAGTTTTAAATCCGTTGCTACAGTTCCTTGAAAATCATGTATATTCAATGCAGACCACAACAGAGATAGATTCTCATAGATTCTCTGAGTCGACGGAGCAAGAGCCAAAATAAATAATTTTTTAACACCAGAATCTTTAAATTTCTTAACTGATAATCCTTCTTCATATCTATGGCGAACGAAATCAGCTTTTTCTCTCTGCAATAGATTGTACGGAAAGGCACTACTTTAGAAATTTTCCTCCACTATCCATGCTACTTTGGATGTACTCCATCAACATTCCTTTTCTCTTTGACATAAGCAATGAAGTCTGGAAGATCAGTGACTAAACGGCTGATTGAGGAACAGCAGAGGGAACGTTTGCCTTCCCATAAACAAATTGGAATTCTTTCGCATCAAAATATGAGTCAACGCAATGACGTTTGTCCGATAACTTCTGCTTCAAATTATTTTCAACCATTTTTTTGCATTTTGTAGCTACTCGTAATGAAGCTGTAATACCGAGAGTTGTCCTTTTGCTTAGGTTGTATTTTGTTTGGATATTTGAGAAATCCTCTGCAGACAGCTGTGGCTGTTAAGGCGACGTTTGCAGATTTTGAGAATGGACGGCAATTTGGAGAGGTTGACCACCTTGATGCTGAGATGAAGATAATAATGTTATTTTTTCTTCTTCCATTTTTTGTTTTACTAGAGTTGATATTACTTGCTCTCTCCCCTTGGCCGGTGTTTATTGAACCAAACGCTTTAAATTAAGGCCGCGAGTTGATCAAATGCATTTATGCGATTTCCCTTTTCCAAAGACTGAGACACAGCTCTTACATCGTTTCCCATGCTTCAATCCAGATTTGCTTGCACTTGAAGAAAGTGCGGAATTTTCTAGAAAAAAATTAAGTAATTGTGAAAATTTAAAAATTAATTATATATATATATATATATATAATTAATTACAAGTTTGTCATAAGGACAACAGCGGGATTTCGCCGGGAGCGGGTGCTAATCTGAAAAACTGCACCCGCTCCCAGCGAAAACGCAGTAAAATTTCAGCCGCAACCACGTTTCACGACCGTGAGATAGGTATATATATATACAGGGTATTTTTTTATATTTGAGACATCGAAATATCTCAAAAAATACGCATCCTATGAAAAAAATATCCGTGATAAAAACTTTTTATTTTCGAGGTGGAAAAGCGACTTGGAACAAATTTACCCCACCCCACCCCCAGGAGGCAGTGGGAGGTGGTTTTTTTTCGTGAATCGAAAAAAAAATTTCGAATAAAACTCACGTATTTCATAAAGGAGAATCTGAATCTGTGATAAAAAATTGGGGTTCGTATTTGAAATTACAAAGTTACCCCCACTCCTGCCTCCTGGGGGATGGGGTGGGGTAAATTTTTTCAAAGTCTCTTTTCCCCCTCGAAATTAAAAAGTTTTTATTACGGATATTTTTTTCATAAGATGCGTATTTTTTGAGATATTTCGATGTCTCAAGTTTAAAAAACACCC